>MU842917.1:88459-140665 GCA_030867305.1 Colletotrichum zoysiae | reverse complement strand
GCCGGAGTCCCTTCTGGCGTCCCGTCAATTGGAGTCCCTTCTTCCGGGATTCCTTCTGCTGTCCCGTCAATTGGAATCCCTTCTTCCGGGCTCCCTTCTTTCGCCCCGTCAGCTGGACTCCCGTCCTCTGGGCTCCCGTCTGCTCTCCCATCTCCCGGACTCCCCACTGGGCTCCCGTCTGCCGTCCTGTCAGCTGGAGTCCCTTCCGGGCTCCCGTCTGTCGTTCCACCCTCTGGACTTCCCTCTGGACTCCCCTCTGCTATCCCGTCAGCTGGAATCCCTTCTTCTGGGCTTCCATCTGCTATACCTTCTTCCGGGCTCCCATCTGCTATCCCATCAGATGGTGTTCCTTCTGGGTTGCCATCGGCCGTCCCGTCAGCTGGACTTCCTTCTGGATTATCATCTGCGGTCCCATCGGTCGGAATCCCTTCTTCCGGGCTCCCATCTGCTATCCCGTCAGCTGGAGTCCCCTCTGGAGTCCCTTCAGGGCTCCCGTCGGCCATCCCGTCAGCTGGAGTCACTTCCGGGCTTCCATCTCTCGCCGTCCCGTCAATTGGAATCCCTTCATCTGGGCTTCCATCTGTTATACCTTCATCTGGACTTCCCTCTGGGCTCCCATCTGCTGTTCCGTCCAACGGGCTCTCGTCTGCCGGGCTTCCCTCTTCTGCGCCTCCGGTCGTTACGTCTGCTGGACTTCCATCTAACGGCATTCTATCCCAGGTCGTGCCGTCCAACATCCTGCAGTCCCCCGCCGTTCCATCCGCTGGGCTTCCGTCTTCCGTACCTCCGGTCGTCTCGTCTGCTGGCCTTCCATCTAACGGCATTCCATCTCCCGCCATCCCCTCCAACGTTCTTCAGTCTCCAGCAGTCCCTTCAGTTGGGCAACCATCAGCCGGGCTTCCCTCTGACATACCACCGATCGTCCCGTCCGCCGGGCTTCCATCTGCTGTGCCTTCGGTGGCTCCGTCTCTGGCCGTCCCGTCCAACATCATTCAATCTCCAGCAGTCCCTTCAGTTGGGCAACCATCTGCCGGGCTTCCCTCTGCCGTGCCTCCGGTCATTCCATCCCCGGCTGTGCCGTCAAACATTCTTCAGTCTCCGGCTGTCCCGTCTGCCGGGCTTCCTTCTGCCGTCCCATCCGCTGGATTTCCCTCTGCCGGGCTTCCCTCTACTGTGCCTTCGGTGGCTCCGTCTCTGGCCGTCCCGTCCAACATCCTTCAGTCTCCAGCAGTCCCTTCGATTGGGCAACCATCTCCCGGGCTTCCCTCTGCTGTACCTCCGGTCGTTCCATCTCCGGCTGTGCCGACAACCCTTCTTCAGTCTCCGGTCGTTCCATCACCGGCTGTGCCGTCTAATATTCTTCAGTCTCCGGTCGTTCCATCCCCGGCTGTGCCGTCTAACATCCTTCAGTCTCCGGCTGTCCCGTCTGCCGGACTTCCATCTGCCGTGCCTCCGGTCGTTCCATCTGCCGCGCCTCCGGCCGTCCCATCCAACATCGTTCCATCTCCCGCTGTTCCTTCCGTGGGCCTATCGCAACCCAACGTTCCCTCGGTGGCGGCCCCGTCAGCCGCGGCCCCCTCCCTCAACGTCCCTCCGCCCAACCTTCCCTCGAATGCGGTGCCGTCAGCCGCCCTGCCGAATCTTCCGACCGCCCCCTCGTCCGCGCCTACCCCGTCCGTCACCCCTCCCGGCGCCACGGCGCTCTTCGAACTGGTCGACCTCATCAGCACCACGCTGTCGGCGATCAACGACAACCTCAACGAGATCTTCCAGCCCAACGTCAACATCCTCGACCCGCCCGTCCTGAACCGCCTCAGCGACCTCGTCAACAGCCTCGGCACCACGGGCCCCCTCTACTCGGCCCTCAGCCTGACCCTGGCTCAGGCCCGGAACCTGGGAACCATACTCTCGGTCGCCGAGTCGGAGGTCCTCATCCGGAACCTCAACAACGACGTCGTCCGGAGCTACTCGGAGCTCCTGGACGGGCTCAACAGCAGGCGGGCCCAGCTCGCGCGGGCCTCGGCGATCGGCCTCGCGACCAACGTCCTGGGCGCCACGACCATCATAAGGGGTATCTTCAACAACCTGAACCTGGGCCTGCGGAGGCAGATCGACCTCAACAACTACCTCGTCAGGATCATCAACCCCGCCTACCGGCCGCAGGCTGTCCAGGTGACCACCGCGATGCAGGTCCTCTTGAACGTCAGCATCGACATTTTCCGGCCCTGAGGGGTAGGACGACGCGAGCGTTGAAGTCCGCTTACAAGCTTTTTCCTTTTTTTTTTTCCCTTTCTTTCTTTCTCTTTCTCCGTCGTGGGTGCTTCCTTTTGACTAGTGGCCAGAATGTTGAACAGGGCCGGGTGAGAAACAATGGCAGCTTATCAGCCGACTATCTGATAATGTTTATCTAATAATACAAGTCGTTCTCTCAACCGGAAGGCCCTTACGAACGTGCCCCCTCTTGGCCTTGTGCCTCGGGAATAAATCATCCTTTGCCGAGTAGGCGGGACATGGTGGAGCAAGGCAGCTAACCGACACGCATGTATGACTTGCAGCGTCCAACAGACTGATACCACAACGGGTACGGCATAGCGGGGCAAGCAGCCGAGGAGCCGTCTATCCAGGCGTTCCCTCGTGAGGTTTCCGGGTACACAAGGATAGTGATACGGTTAGAAAACACAGCATAATTGCCATGCCCAATAATCAACACAATGGAGGGGCAAGTAAGTAACAATCCGCTTTGACTGTAGGCTGTTGTACTTCGCCGGCCATAGCTGGGACCTGCTCTTGACTGGGGCTCATCTGTCATCTCATCAACCCCTCGCCGTGAGTGTTTGAGAGGCCGGTGAAAGTGTCCATGCGCATCCAATAGGGACTGCTGATAACGTTCGAAGATTCAAGACCACACATGCAGACGTAAGCCAGACAGAAGAGGTCAGCGAAATGATGCCTCCCCCCCGAGCCGGCGTGTGGGCCGCAAAACTGGTCCTGTGGATCAAAGCCGGATTTTCGGCATGCTCTCTGAGACGTAAAAGGCCCCAAAGGGCCCCATCGTCGAAAGCGCTCGGGGTTCGAGCCCCCCCTGGTCCAAACCGCCAAACGCCACCCCTAGTCAGGAGCCGCCGGCCTTGCGACGGAAATAGAGAGGGAGAGGGAGAGGGAGAGGGAGAGGGAGAGGGAGAGGCTCGACGAGAAGGAAAGACTCTAGCTTTGGCTCGTGGTTTCTTGGCTCTTGGGCTCTTACGAAAAGCATAGGGTAGATGAGTGAGCTGTACGGATGAAGGCGGGAGGGGGCAGAGCAGTTATTAGCCAGCCATAGGTCGGATTGTTTTTAGGGTTCGAGTGCGAGTCTCAAAACCTTTTTTCAACAACCTTTTTCGTCTTCTCATCGGAACCTCGCTGGGGATTACTGTGCACGATAAGAGAGCCTTTCTTCCTTTCTTCTTTTTTTTGCGGCTCACTCAGACACGTGTGTTTCGAAGCCGGCGGCCCCCCTGGCAGGAAACACTTGGATGACATGGCGTGAAACCCGTCAAACGGGGGGGGGATGTAGACAGGGACCATCGGTCCATTGTCTGTAAGCAGACTTTCCACTTTCGGTAAGTGGTCCCATCAGTCAAATCGGTGCATTGATGTGGTGCCGCGATGCATCCTCCAAGAAAAAAGACTGGAGATGCCATGAAGCACTACCCACCCCATGCTCGGCAAAAACCCGAAGCGGGTGGTGTAGCCGTGGGAAGATGAACCCGTCCATTCGCCTCGAGGGAGCAGACTGTCTGGACCCCTTTCCTCGTGTCCATGTACGTGTGTGTGTGTGTGTGTGTGTGTGTGTGTGTGTGTGTGTGTATGGGCCGACAAAACCAAGACATCCCCCCGGATTCGGTTTCCCTCTGCAGGCGTGCCTCTCAACTCTTCTTCTTTTTCGTTGCTATTTGTTTGCAAGATCGACCAAAAGAAAAGGTCACTGGTTCTGCTCGCGGTCGTGCGTCTGTGACGTGACGTGACATATCAGCTTCTCTCTCTTTACCTTCGGGCGGGACTCGTTGCTTTAACATAATATATCCCCCCTCCCCTTCCTATCCCCCCTTCCCACGATGCCGCCCAAGAACCCCGACGCGCACTACTCGACCGTCTCGCACACGGACAGCTACGACGACTCCTCGGCGACCGAGGTCGACGAGTCCCTCATGGGCGACGAGAAGCAGCAGCAGCAGCAGTGGCACTCGATCGACCTGGGCGGGGAGCAGGGCGCGAGGGGCCGCCGCGCGTGGACGCGCGCCAAGGCGTCGCTGCGGCGGCACCGGTGGCTCATCGACACGCTGCTGCTGCTCACCAACATCGGGCTCTCGCTGGGCCTGTCGCTGCTCCTGTACTACCAGTTCGAGGACGCAAAGTTCCCCGCGAGCGTGCGGCAGATCGGCGGCGACTTCAGCGGCGCCGGGCCGCAGTGTAAGTTCAAAGATCCCCGGGGCCGCCTCTTGGGGGGAGATCATCCAGGGGGGGGTGGTTGTGGTTGTACTTCGATGGGGTGGAGCACAAGGTTTTTGGCTAACGACGATCACGATCACCGCCAGTCCCGATCAAGATTCAAAAGTTCGACGCCGACTACAAGGTCGTGCCGCCCAACGCCACGGATTTCCTCTCCGACGCCACGCTGAACCAGTGGCGATCGCTGTTGCCGGGTACGCAAAAAGAAACCCTCTCTCTCTCTCTCTCTGTCTCTCCGCAAACGTCTCTTGGGGGGAGAAACTTGTCGTCTCGTTCCAACTGGGCTAACGAAAGCGTTTCGATTCCGCAGCCGGAGCGGGCTGGAAGTCCGAGGATGACGGACCGTTCTTCACCACCACCATGACTCACCAGCTCCATTGCATAGTGCGTCCTTCTTGCTCCCTCTGGATCCCCCTTTTTCCCTGCTCGTTGGGGCGGTGCGCTCGGAATGGATTCTGACAGGCCCGGGCCTTTATTTTAGTACATGATGGGCATGATCTACTCCGGCCTCACCACCGACAAGGTCCAGATGCTCACGCCCGACTACAACACCCACTTCTTCCACTGCATCGACTACCTCCGGCAGGCCGTCATGTGCTCCGCCGACATGGCGCTCGAGCCGCACCATTCCACCGACGCCGACGACAACGGTCCCGGCGACGGCAGCTGGAACGGCATGCATGGTAAGATGCCCCCCCTGCAATGTGGCCCCGACAACAGTGAAATGGGAATGCTGACGCTTTCTTTTACAGTTTGCAAGGATTACAGCCAGGTGGTCAAGTACCTAGACCGTGAGTGAAGGGACCCCCTCGCAAACCCTCTTCCGGATGGAAAAAAACAAAAACAAAGCTGACAGTTTGCAAGGCCAAATAACGGAAGGGGTCCGCGTCGTTTTGCCCATTGACGACTGAGCGTATTTTCGTCTTCGCGAAGGGGATTTTTTGTTTCTGTTTAGTTTTTTTTTTGTTTTCCAGCGCATATATCACTTTGTAGATCTACATCAAAAAACCCATCCTGGACCTTGAGGCCAATCCCCCTGTCCTAGCATATACCGATCAAGATTCGCGAATCGGACCGAGTCATGGAAGCCGCCGTTTCCTACCTACCTACTGCAGCAGATCACCAAATCGACAGCCGTGTGCCTTGCACCGCTGTGACTCGCGCGTCGGCGCGCAACTCCGCCGCCGCTCCCCGAAGGAGAAACAAGCGCCTGGTAGGTAGTTGGGACTTGAAAGGGTTGCAAACCCGACAACAAGACGATATTGGCTGCCGAGCCCTTCCACGAGAGTTGCCATGAACCTCGAGTACAACGCATTTGAATCCCCCTCTCCCGTTGTCTTTCTCTTTTTGTTCCCCCCCGCCTTTCACATAGCCTTTATCCGCGCCGCCAGCCACGCCAAGGAGCACCCCTCGACGCCCCCGTCGCCCTCGTAGCATGCACGTGCCGAATGCCGCCTCCGCCGTTCCGACGGGTCCGGTTCCGGACCCGTCCGACGACTTCCGGACACAACCCGGCCTGCCTCCCCGGCGGACAGCCGAGCCTCCGGTGTGAGGCGGACCTCGGGCCGGTCGACCTGCTTTGCACGGCACGGGGCAGGCTACGCCTCGGAGGCCCCCGTACGCCATCGTCTCCGGTAAATCCTATAAACGAATAGGGGGCGTTCGGATCCGACTCCCTGCTCACACGCCCGCCCTGTCTCCCGCAGCGTCGTCGCCGGGCGTGCTCTGAACTGCCGGCTACAATGGCGGGCCGGTCGATAGCCAGGTCCGTCGGCAAGTGGATGGGGGAGGCCGGGCATGGACGGGCACAGAACGCATTTAGGGGCCCTGTGGGCGTGGAGAGATGCGGAATGCCTTTTGGGATGGCAGTGTTTCCCTGGAAGGGCTGTGTTACCCCGAGTTGATGAGACTGGTGAATATCGAAAAACCGGGCACGCGAGTACACCCGGGCTGTGCCATCGCAGACGCGACACTGCATTCTCTGGCCCCTCCCTCGGCCCGGCCGACCGGACCCAGATCCTACTACTCGAATGGTCACGGGCGATTCTAACAAGGCTCTTCGTCGTCAACCAACAGCTGCGCTTCACTCGGAAAGATGCGTCTCCCATCTATCAGGTGACTAGGGTTGAGGTTGTAATCAAGTACACCATGTCCGCCTTGTCGAGGTCCCAGGGGAGCCCCGTATGTTCGTCACAGGATAGAGAGGTCGACGGACTGATCATTTCACCCAGGGGCACATGTTGAGCCTATCTGCAATTGTTTGTATTCGGATAACAACCGGTATCGATGGCGGCTATCTAGTCTAATTCCATCACCTTCAGGTCTTGGGTTGACGCCTCAGTCTCTACGTGGCACGCTCACGGACATGGCTGCTTCAAGAGATGTGCTCCCGAGATTCGCTTCTCCCTTGTAATACAGCAACCGGAGGCACCTTTTACCCCGTCTTATGCTGACGGTGGCCGCTTTGGACGGGCGCGCCATTCCCCAAACCGAGCTTGCCCGCTTTCGTGGCAAGGAAGCGATCCATCAATTGATGAGCGACTGCCGGGGTTTCGGTCATGGAGTTGTTGCTGATGTGCGAAGTCCCGTCAAAGTGCGAGCCTGACGAGACTCGGCTGCTCGTGGGTGTGTAAGCTTCGCTTCCTTCGTAGCGTGATGCCATGCTGGTGGACGACGCGCTTCTCTAATCCGCGTTGCGCTCCGCATTGGGGGCGCCGCCACGCCAGAGACCGTAGAATCCGTCGCAGTTCTTCCACATTTTGATCGTGCCGTCTTCGGAGCCGGTCGCGTAGAGCTTGCCGTCGGGGGAGAAGGCGATGGACCAAATGGGGCCGTGGTGTCCCTTGTGGGTTTCTGCGAGAGAGAAAAAACAACAACTGTTAGCCATGCACAAAAAAAGGTGCAAAAACAAGCATGGCGACGTCAACTGACCAATGTCACCGCCGTCGTCCCAGCGGCAGACGCGCGCCCAGGTGCCGGGCTCTTCTCCCATGACGATCTTGCGACCCTTGAGATCCAGGCCGACACTGGCGACGCCGTGCTTCAGCTCGATACGCTTGAGCTCATCCGAAGCCTGGGGGCCACCCCAAAAGTATACCCACTTGCCGGCGGCTACGGCGAGGACGGGAAGACCACCGCCAATGTCACCGGGCGAGGTGAACTCGGGGGCCAGGGAGACGAGCTCGCAAGACTTGATCTCGCCGTCGAGGACCTCCTGGCGGATGAGGTTGCGGGTGGGGAGATCGAACCATCTCAGGGTGTTATCGGAGGCAGTGACGATGGTGTTGGGGTCCTTGGTCCAGGCAATGAACTTGATGGACCCCGTGTGAGTGCCTTCGCCAATCTCAAATCCGGCCGAGGCAGGGATGGTGATGGGGGTTCCGGCAGGAGAGTTCGGGTCGGGCGCGAAGTCGCTGAGGTCGAAGACGCGCAGCTTCTTCTCCATACCCCCAGTGGCAATGAGGTCCGAGTTATCGGGCGGGTAGGCAACGGCGCGGACGATGTGGTTGTGCTGGAGGGTGTAGAGGACCTCTCCGCTATGGGTGTCCCAAACCTTGCTGTGACGTGTCAGTCAGTTGCTGCTGGGGGCGTAAGGTCTATCGCGAGACAAGACTTACGCGGTGAAGTCGGCAGAGGCTGTGGCAGCGTTGGAGGCATCGGGACTCAATCTAGCCTGCCAGACAGCACCCTTGTGGCCGATGAAGGTTCCGATCCTACAAAATGTCGCGTCAGTGACGCGCCCCTTGGTTCGGCCGAAGAAACAATTCATACCAGTCACCGGTGATGCCGTCGCGTAGCATTGGGTTTCCATCTGCGACAGGGTTAGCGAAGCTCTAGGCGCAGCGCGGGTTCCTTCGCGGCAAGCGTACCCTTGCAGGCCGAGATCATATAGTATTGCTCTCCCTTCTTGAGGCCGGAGAAGCAGATGTGAGGGACAGGTCGAGAGTGACCGTGGCAGGTCAGGGGAACGTATTGACGCGAAGTCTCGACGGCAGGAGGGGCGGCAGGAGGAGCAGGAGACGGAGACGCCATGTCGTCGGCGATTGTCAGCGGTTGACGGTCGAAGAAGAGGTAGAGGAGGGTTGGTTCGGTTTTGCGACGATGGTAAGTGCAAGGTGTGCGCAGCGGAGGGGTATCAAGCTAAGCTGTTGACAATGGCAGGTAGGGGATGGCGTGCGCGATTGAGATGGAAGGAGCGAATAGCAACAAGGAGAGAAAGTCGAAATGCAGCCGTAACGTCGTGAATTGTTCGTGGAGGAGGACGATGGGGTCGTGAAAGAGAGAGAGAGAGAGAGTGTGTGTGTGTGTGTGTGTGTGGTGCTCTCCTCGTCGACAGCGGCAACAGCAGCAACAGCAGCAAGGAGATAGCAAAGCTAAAGCGAAGCGCAATAAAAAAAAAAGAAAAGAAAAGAAAAAAAGGAGGGGAAAAAAGAGAAGATGGGGGAAAGCTGCGAGAGGATGCGAGGCAGAGGCAGGCAAGGACAAAGCGGCGCAGAGGGAATAAGAGTGGGGTGGTTTTGCGACTCGAAGCGTGTGTGTGTGTGTGTGTGTATTCTGTAGGTGTATCGTGGTTCTTTTCAACGTGTCAGATAGTAGCTTAGTACTCCGTACACCTCTGTAGGCAGGTAGGCAGGTAATGAATGCCTACTCGATGGACCCCTGAAACCGATCCTGGTCCTGATGTGAGGAAGCAGAAATGACCCCGCGGTGCGGTGCGGTGGTGGTGATGGAGATGCTTACCTAACGCTGTCGCAGATGCATTTGGTCGATGCATTTGGTCCCTGAACTGCTGAAGTGGAGATACGTACACAGACAGTACATAGTGCGAAATGTGGCTTGAACAAGAAAAGGGGGCCGACAGGGTGGGGTGGTCTGGCACCGCTTCGAGCAGAAGCGAGATGATTGGATCAGGCGGGGTCATACCACGTGCTGTGGCGGATGAGAGCGCCGCTTTACTCGTTTCGGAAAGGAAGTCGATGGAAGGAGCTGGTGTGGGTACCTCCTCTGGGCCGGTATATAGCAGCCACATTACGTAAGCCACAGCCACACTCGCCTGGGATCCAGTAGCTAGCTGATTGCCCCGAGGACCACCCACCTACTGGACAACGGCCGCCCCCGCCTGGTGCCCCCCCTTGTGGCGCAGTGTAGCGTAGCTTCAGCGTTCCGTTCGTCATCGTCCAGCTACCTACCTACCTACCTGGCCACCCAAACAACACCGGCCGTCTCCTCCGTGGATTACTTGGCAAATCAAATCGAGGCCTGGGCTGCCGCTATACACCTCGTCTTTTCTCCCTCTCCCCATCACGACACTTTCTACCAGGCCAATCCACCCAACGGCCATGGCAGACTTCAAGCTATCCGCTCAGCTGGCTGGTCACGACTCGGATGTAAGTACACCAACATCCACCGCTCGCTCCGCTTCACAGCTGATCCGTCATGTCCCCTTCCCCCCCACCTTAGGTCAAGGCCGTCAGCTTCCCCCATCCCCAGACAGTCCTGTCAGCCTCGCGAGATGGCAGTGTCAGAGTTTGGCGCCAAACCTCTGGCCCGCCCCCGACTTTTGAAGCTTCCGTCTCGAGCCAGACCTCGGAATTCGTCAACTCCGTGACATACCTCCCGCCTTCCGAACCATACCCGGATGGTCTGATCGCCTCCGGCGGCAAAGACACCATCGTCGAAGTCAAGCAGCCCAGCGCTGCCCCGACCGACAACGCCGAGCGTCTGTTGATCGGCCACTCCCAGAACGTCTGCAGCCTCGACGTCTCGCCCAAGGGCAACTACATCGTGTCCGGCGGATGGGATGCTCAGGCCATTGTCTGGAACGTCAAGACGTGGGAGCCCGAAATCCGCCTCGGCGGACATGACAAGAGCGTCTGGGCAGTCCTCGCCTTCGATGACGACACTGTTCTCACGGGCTGCGCCGACACGAGTATCCGCATCTACAAGCTGGCCTCTGCCGTCGCCGGTGACGCCGAGCCCCAGTCCACCATCCATACCCCCGAGGTCGTCCGCGCTCTCGCCAAGATCCCCAAGGGCCACCCGAGTGGAGCCGACATCGCCAGCGCCAGCAACGACGGCATCATCCGCCTGTGGAAGCTGAACGGACAGCAAGTTGGCGAGCTGATCGGCCACGAGAACTTCATCTACTCTCTGACGAGCTTGCCGTCGGGCGAGTTGGTCAGCTCAGGAGAAGACCGCACGGTGCGGATATGGAAGGGAAACGAATGTGTCCAGACCATCACGCATCCCGCCATCTCGGTATGGGCAGTGGCGGCGAATCAGGAGACGGGGGACATCGTGACGGGTGCCAGCGACGGCGTGGCGCGCGTCTTTACACGCAGCTCCGAGCGAGCCGCGAGCGCCGAGGCTATTTCCGCCTTCGAGGAGTCGGTCAAGGCCTCGGCCATCCCCCAGCAGCAATTACCCGACATCAACAAGGAGAAGCTGCCCGGTCCTGAATTCCTCCAGTCTCGGTCGGGGACCAAGGAGGGTCAGGTGCAGATGATCAACGAGGGCAACGGCTTGATCACCGCCCACCAATGGTCGCAGAGTACGTCCAACGCCATGACTGTCTTTCTGGTGTCGGTTCGCTAACTACGCGCAGGTCAACAGCAGTGGATTAACATTGGCACTGTTGTCGATTCGGCCGGCAGCAGCGGGAAGAAGACGGAGTACCAAGGCAAGTCCTACGACTATGTCTTCGACGTTGACATCGAAGACGGCAAACCACCCCTGAAGCTGCCGTACAACCTGTCGCAAAACCCCTACGACGCCGCGACCAAGTTCCTGAACGACAATGAGCTGCCCCTGAGTTATTTGGACAACGTGGCAGGCTTCATCACCCAGAATACCCAGGGCGCCACTCTTGGGCAGTCTACACCAACAGGGCCCGACCCTTATGGCTCGGATTCGAGATACCGCCCCGGTGAAGCCGAGCCCGTGGCCCGGAAGCTGCTGCCTCACACCGAGTACCTGTTTATCACGGCGGGCAAGTACGATGCGATGGTCAGCAAGATCCTCGCCGTCAACGCCAACATGATCTCCTCGGGCCGCAAAGATGCCGCTCTGAACCCCACAGAACAAAACACACTCAAGGCCGTCAAGCAGGCCATCGAATCTTCCAAGCCTGTCAGCCAAGAGGGCATTGACCTGGCAGTCAAGATCGTCTCGCACTGGCCGTACTCGGACCGTCTCGCCGGCCTGGACCTCCTGCGGTGCGTCGCCCCGGCACCGCTCGCCGCCGACGTTGCGGCGCCGGGTGCGTCGTTCCTCAAGATTGCGGCAATCAGCGCCCTCGAAGAGATGGATGGTGCCGCACCCAATGAGAACTCCGCCATGATGGGACTGCGCACGTTTGCCAACATCTTCAGCTCGTCCAAGGGTCGCGCGCTGGCGGCCAAGGAGGCCGACCTCGCGGCGACGGCAATCGAGCGGGTGCTCGGCATTTCTGGCGGCACGCCGATCGGGCAGTCCAACCGCAACGTGCTCATCGCCGCAGCCACCACCCTCATCAACTACGCCGTGCTCGCCTCCAAGGAGAAGACCGCACCAGAGTCTAGGCGTTTCATCGCCGCCCTCGGCAAGATCCTCACTACGCAGACCGACCCCGAGGTTGTCTACCGGGCGCTTGTCGCGTTGGGGACGTACGCCTCCAGCAACCGGGCCGAGGTGAAGTCGCAGGGAGGCGAGGGCTGGATCAAGACTGCCATCGACAAGGTGTCTGAGGCGCGGGTGAAGCACGTGGGCCAGGAGGCCCTCGAGCAGCTGGGATGAGGCGGGCATGTGTGATGTGACGGGTGGTAGGGTAATGAAGCATGACTTATGGAGTCTCGGAAAGTGACACGGCCGTGTGACGGGTCGCAGATGTCCGCGCTTGCTGAAGCTGCGGCGAAACGGCGGGAAACGACGGCGGGATGGGGGGCCATGCGTGCCCCCCCCCCCCCCGTCTTGCAGGCCAGCCGGGAAGTGTACCTCGGACGCAAGCAGTTTATTTCGACTGCATGCCGATAGCTAGCCATTATAGACCGCGATTAAGCATACGCCGAGACAGCTTTGGAATCTGTGCCCCGTCGTCTCCCCGTCTCCGTGGGACACGACTCGCGTCTGTCAACCATTCGGTTTTCGCGGCTCGAGCCATCGTCCCGTCTTGAGATACAGAGTCTTTGCCTCTTCGCGGTGGTCCAGTCGCCGCCAACTGCGAGACCGCCACGTCCCAGCTTTTGGGAGCAGGACATCACTACGTTCCAGAGAGGGTTTTATCCGCGGGCATTTGAACAATAAAAAGCTTGGTCATGATTTCCTTTCCCCCTTCCCCCCCAAGCTCGCGAGGAGCAGAAACTAGGAGGACTGGGGCTCCTAAACCCCAATCTCTCGGGGGGGGGAGGGAGGCGGGGGTTTGGTAGGTAGGTATGCCATAATGGACCACCACAGATCCCCCCTATTCTCAGGACTCGGGTTTTAGATTCCGGCTGAGGTTTGATATGATAGATGACAAGAACAACGGGACACAGTAACCTGCCCGTACACAATGACGAAAAAGAAAAGATTGAAGGAGCCAAAGTCTGCCCTTCCTTGGATAAACGCCGCTCTTGATGCCACCAAGATATACAAGAGATATTTCCACCGAGGTATAATTTCCACCCGACCCACTTATTAGAACAAAAAACAAGAAACCACTGCGCATCGTCCGCACGAGTCGTTCTACGTGGCGCACCGATCACGGACAGAGCGTGCGTGTAGCGCGACATGGAAACACCCCCGTGAAAGAGTGAGAGTGTGTGACAGAGAGCGACACCGGCTAGAGCACGGCCCACAGAGCGCCGAGGATGAGCGGCGCCCAGCCGCCGGCGGCGGACCACGCCGACAGCGGCCCTGCGGCGGCCGATGTGCCGCCGACGAAGCCGGCGCCCGGCTCGCTGGTCGTGATGGTGTAGACGTCGGCGAAGCCGATGTCCGTGGAGTTGAAGCAGTTGGTCTCGTTGACGTTTCCGATCTTTGGGTCGCCCGGCTCGGCGAACTCGATGTCGACGCACTTTGTTTTCCCGTTCTGTTAGTTTCCTGGACTTTGGGCGAGGCAAGGACGAAACAGAAGGAGAGAAGAGGGTGAAGAAACATACCGAGAAGAGGGCGGCGCCGTGCACGGCGATCTCGACGATCTGGATCGTGGCGTGGTCGCCGGGGTTGACGGTGACGTTGGCGGGCAGCGGGACCTGCGGCAGGCAGACGGTGCCCGGGTAGGGGTTCTTGCTGGGGCCGAGGATCTGGAAGACGGGGACCATGGGGAAGGACATGTTGATGGGCCCGCCGTCAGGGCCCTCGGTGCCGAAGCCCATGTTGGCGTACATGAAGGCCTGGGCGTGGCCCTGGAACCAGCCGGGCTGGAAGGCGAGGGCACCGCCGGTCGTGGGCCAGTAGGTGCGGTTTTTTGTGACGCCCATGCCGCCGCCTGCTTCTTGTCAGCAAAATACACTACGGGCGGGGGCGACGAGGACGAGGGGTTAAGGAGAATGGAAGATGGCGAGGTGGAAGGAAGCACTTACATGGGTAGTTCCATTGCATGCCGTAGGGAAATGTCTCATTGGTGATGAGGTTGTTGCCGCGCCAGCCCGGGTATGAGATGACGATGTGGGCGGAGGCCGTCGCCGCGAGGACGAGGGCCGATAGTGTTGAGAAGAGCATCTCGGCGATTGTGTGAGTATGTTTGTGTTTAAGTGTGAGCGGTCTTTGGTGTCGGAAGTCGACGATGCGTGATTTCCGGCCAAGGGCAAGGACTTTCTCGTTCCCAATTCCCTTCCTCTGAGAGTTTTCACACTCTTCCGTCGCACAGTTCCGTACTGGTCTGTCTTACTGGCGCTTTCTTCCGACCCCGCTTGCTTTTTACCCGTCGGTGGTTGGTCGTGATACGTGCGTGCGTGATATCCCAGGATGCCAGCCTCCGAATCGTTGGTAGATGCCCCGTGTGCTGTTCGTTATCGTGCACCGCAAACGTTCAATCTCGGCGTAGGGAAGAGTTATAACATGTAAAGATTTCAACACCCAGAATGACAGCTGTACACAAGAGGGTTAAAAAAAGAGAGAAGAAATGGACACTGCGGAAGGGGTGCTATTTGGCTGAATGGGGGGGTGTGCTGCGTGGCGGTGGCCGCGCAGAAGGTGACCCGGCCGAACGATCCAGCCGCCGGGGGCCGCCGAGTGAGCGCTCCCACTGCATCGTGCACTTGCAGCTGTCCAATCGACGATCGAGGTTCTCTCTTCTCCGGACCTTGCACGGCGAGGTGAGCCGGGGGGGTTAGCCGTCATGGTGGGTGAAGCAACACCAAATGGCAGACCGGGAGGAAGAGGCACACCCAGCTTGCGTGTGCATGCGGGCATATGGGATGGGGGGATTCGACTTTGAACGCCCAGCCGCCCGCCTGTCACCCCCCGTTCCGTTCCCAAATCTCCCGTTCCCTCCCTGATTGTGGCCATAGAGCAAACAATACCGCTTGGTCTGCAGCAGGCTAGCTCCTGTAAGTGATAAAATGGGCTACCGCTCTCCCGTCCAACCCCCCCTCCCCTGGTGCTACTTCTCGCTGCGCAATGAACGGCGCACCAATGGCGGGCGGGAGCGCCAGGCGAGGCGCTGCGGGATGGAAGTGGACAGGGGTCATAGTCTTCGCGCGGGGGATTTTTGGGGCCAATGAGATGCGGCATCACCTTGGTGGCAGATGACATTTCGACCATGACTGGTGGGAAGGGGAGGCAGCGGGCAGGGGTGCAACGTCGTGTAAGCGCCGGACCTTGTGCACTTGGGCTGCAGGATGCAACCTGCCACCGACAGACGATTGGGCCCAGCCGTGAGTCGCAAGCTCGCCCCTCGCCAACCAGATGGCGATCCCCGCGGTGTGCCGGGGCCTTTGGGGGGGTGCAGCAAGGCGTGAGGTGAGATTTGGTCTGTGCATGCGCTTGGCTGGCCTTTGCCCCATTGCCCTCCCTGCCTGGTGTGCCATGGACTCGGAGAGGCAAAAGCAAGGCCTGGGGATTGGGAAGCGGGCGCATATCTCGGAGGCCTTTCCGGGCGGAACAAGCAATCGTTTGCCAATCTTCAGTCGATGCCGAATTTCGTCGGTTCCAACCGTCGTGCGATTCTCTCCCGCGATGATTCCACTTCGTCGCGCGTCGTCATACCGCGGGAGAGAGCCTGATGGAATGGGAGCGTCGGCTGTTTCTCCTCCTTCCGAGCACTCTCACTGGATGTAGCCAGCAGAGAGGATGACAGGATGCCTGGTGAAATGCCGGAGGGCGGTAAGCTGACGGCGTAACGTCCACTCGGAAACGTCCGGCGAAAGAGAAAGCAGGCTTTCCAGACAACGCTGATCGAAGGTGGCCAGGCAAGTCAGCAGGAACAGGAGAGGCTCCACCGCAGGGCGACGTACATGTGCTCTCTCGCCATTCGTCAAAAGATGACAATTCGGTAGACTCTTTGGAATCCCAATCGGATGGTTCTCTCCCCCCCCAACGTTCAGAGCCCGAAAGGAATCATGATCGAGGTCCTGTCGTTGATGACCGATGCGTAACGAGCAAATGGCCGGGTCATCGTGCGGCTTGACGTTGAGCAATCAACACAATCAATCGGCTTACGAAGCAGGCGAAAGAAGAGGATATTTCGAGATGCAAGTCACGCAATACTCGGACCGAAGTAGATAGGTAGTGGTTGGTGCTTGTGTCTGGAGTGTGACATCGTTGCTTGCATTAGTGATGCTATTCCGGGTCCCGAGCTGCTTGTGGCGGAAGGAGCGAAGCTACCGATGTACGTACACGTACGTACCTGCTGCCATCAGATTTTAGGCCCTCCTTCTTGCCGTTTTGACAGTGAGGCTTGCAGTATTATGTAATATTGTCTGCTATCCCAAAGCCACCGCCTTCCTTGTCTAACACCGCCCCACCAACCAGGCGGTGGCCGAATTCTGCCGGCCCAAAAGTTCATCCCACCAAAGCCGCATCCCACCACTCGCACCACGCCCCAAATCGAGTTCATGCCCGTCATGGCCGCGGCCGAACAGCCCGACGGCGAGAAGCCGAAGCAGGAGGAATGGATCCATGTCAAGCCAAAGTCGCGCTTCCGGCGGAGCGCCCCCCGGCCACCGCCCAAGATCCCCGGCTCGGCCCTCTCCAAGTCGGCCGATGAACCCCGCTCACTCAAGTCCGTTGCCGACATCACGGCCGAATACGAGAACTTCAAGACCCGCTGGCGCGACACCCCGTGCCACGCGAATCTCAGAAAGCTGGTGGAGACGAACGCCGCGGCGCACCGGACGGTGTGCAAGGCCGTTTGTCTCGGCGTCGGCACGTTCGACCCGGAGGACGGCGGCTGGGACGCCAAGAGGCGGAGCTATATCCAGCTTGATGGGTTTCTGACCATCGTGGAGGTCCTGTGTATGTTTAGACTTGGGCGCAAAATTCATTTTCCTTCGTTGCCGCGCCCAGCTCACCGAATGTCCAGCTGCGTTGTACAAAGAATCCATCCCGTGTTCCTTCCAAGAGCCCCGTTTCACGCCCAATGACGCCGAGTTCCTCACGAACCTGGGCCACAAGGTCGTCGATTCGCCAGCCGCCTTCGAGGCCGTTGACCAAGACACGCTGGTCTTTGCTGTGCACATGTATCGGCCCATATACGAAGCGACCTTGGAAAAAGCGTCGCCTGCCATGTTTGTCGGCACGGGCTGGGATGTGTGGGATGAGTATGTGTTCACCGCTGCTGGCTGCTGCATGAAAAGTGCTGACACAGAAAAAGGTTTGCGACAATGAAGGAGGGCGACTTCAAGTGCATGAGCGACATGCACGACTCTCACAGGCAATTCCCCTTTCCCCAGGATGGGACCTACACCACGTTCTCCAGCACGTGTCTATACTGGCGGCCGAAGACGGAGTCTTCGAAACACTCGGAAGATCAGCCTGCCAAAGAAGCCTCAACAATCGCTTCACAGAACGTCGCTGAGAAGCCTGCCGAGAGGCCCTCTGAGGAGGTGCCGGAAAACGTATCGGAGGACAAGTCCGAGTCAGAGTTGGAAGAGGCCCCCAGCTGAGTTGGCGTGTTCCGATCATGATACCATTCCGATAAACTATGCACACAGTCCCCTATTCAGGGCTGGATCAGACATTCTTTTTGCGTTATCATCTGACGGACGGGAACGAGCTTTTCCCACCCACCCAGGCCCCGTAGTGACTATTGAAGATGGTTACATCATACAAATGCATCAGCGCCGACGACGTTTAGAAGAAGTCGGCCTTTCGAGCCGATTGCATGATGTATAATCATGGGACTCTGCGTGATGAGCATTGGAGTACGTAAGGCTAGCGCTAGTGTATCGCCGCTTCTAAACTATCCATAGAGAGTGAATCTGTTTGATAGTCTGTCGAAGCAAAGGGCCCCATTTCTACTGTTATTCAACCCCTATTCGCTGTCTCACGCTCCCATCCAGACAAACAACTTGTTCCAGTGTTTGAAAATATTGTCTAATCTCAGACCGGGACAATGGCAGGAAAGTGGTGGAGTGTACAGGTTGGTCCCCAGCGACGGGTCCGGTGTATCAACCCGATCAACATTATAGTGATATTCGCATAATCCTCTTGAGTCGCCTCCGGTATTACCCACCATTCGTTGAAATCATGTTGCCTCCACAGTATGAGCCAGTGAGACGTCACGAAAGTTAGCGGGGAGCGACCTTTGAGGTCTCTCGAGTCCATATCGATGGAAGCACCCATCCCCAGCAGCAATCTAACGCCAGCATCATTTCCCAACTGCAAAGCGTGCATCAGGGGTGTGTCGTTACGTCGATCCTTCAAGTCAAAGCGTGCCCCTCTCTCGATCAGGAATTCGACAGTAGCCATATTGCTCTTATTCCCTAGGGCGAACCATAACGGCGTCCAGCCGCCTTGATCGGTCACACTGAAGTGTCTTGAATTAGGTGGCCTGGGGGCTAAGCTGGGGCGTCGACGACAACCCATATGAGACCCGTACAAACCTGAATAGCTTTTGGCTTCTATATCGGCTCCCACGTTGAGGAGAAGCTGACAAATAGCTTGGTGGCCCCAGGCTGAGGCATAATGCAGCGGCGTTCGTCCGATTTCGTCTCTCGCTTCCGCATGGGCTCCTCGTTCAACGAGTAGCTTGCACACACCCAAATTCCCGTTTTTGCACGCTGCATGGATAGGATAGACGCCGAATACGTCTCTAGAATTGACTTCAGACCCTGCCTCAAGCAGAACTTTGACTACGCCCTCATGGCCAAGTTGGGAGGCAATGCGTAACGGCGTCCGACCCCAAACGTCTTTCTCGTCATCCACTTCGGCCCCTGATTCGAGCAACAGACGGACGATCGTCTCGTATCCCTTGCTAGATGCAATGAACAGTGGTGAAAACTTGGTACAGTCATCCGCGTAGGGCTGGTGCCCAGTCTTGACCAGCGCTTTGACAACGTCTTGTAGGTCGAAGAATGCCGCAGCATGCAACCCCGTCCACCTTTTCTCCCTTTCCCCACCCATGGGGGGCAGTCCTGGGGAAAAGGAGATCAACTCGAACGCCACCCTGATATTTACGTCGTTGGCCAGAAATCTGTAAACCGCCGGGCTAATCACCTGCCCTTTGCGAGTGTGATGGCCCCACGTCGTGGCGGCATATCTCAATAGATATAGATGAAGATTCTGGCTCTCCCTCCAAATTTGCCAATCGTAGAAACCGTCAAGACTCTGAAGAGCGTTCAGCGAGAGATAAGAAACACACGCGGCCGCAATGTGACTGTGTGCGTCTGGGAAGTACTTCTCTCTCGTTTCGTTGGCGTCAAAATATTCCTGCGTCGTGAAGTGAATCAGGCCAACTACATCGCTTTCCTGATCGACGGTCACCAATCCTGCACAGACCGACAGGATGACCTCAATCTTCCGCATATTTCCATAGTCAAGGTCGGTATCATCTTCCCTTATGGCAAGGGCGTGCTGGAGCTCCATTGTAGAGAGGGGCCTTTCTGCGTGGACAATCCATGCTAGAGTCCTCATACCGAGATCTCGGAAGCCGGCTGATTGTTCTGCGATCCTTGCCATTGCCACATCGTATGCTTGGTATAATGTGTGTTGCCTCTTGTCGTCTTTGGAGATGTTGTCGTGCCGGCAAGCAGCCGTGCCGATGACGGCTCGCAGCTCTGTTGCTGATGTTTTGTCCCTGAGCGATTCCAAGTATAGGTGCGCCAGTAGAAACCTAGAGCTTGCAAGGTAAGCATGATTCAATCTAAATTGCGTTGGGAAATACTGACATTCCGTCTGCCAGTTTCAGAATCTTCTCTCGAATCTCTTCCATCAATCCCGGAGTTTCCGGAACGGCCTCTAGTATTCGCGGCAGGTGTCCATCAACGTAGCTTAACACGTCTTGGTCCATGGCTCTCACCTCCAATCTTTCACAGTCGCGAAAATGTTTCAGGACATCTGGAATATGGCGCGAGGTGAAGAAAAGGTGCGTTGCTGAATTGTTTTGTATGCGAAAGAGGTGCGACAAAATCGCAGAGCGCGTGCCGTCCAGCGACTGGCATTCATCAAGCGCGTCTACGAGAATGTAACTTCGAGCATACATCAGCAAGACGGCTTGCAAGGCATCCGATAGCTCTTCCAAGGACGGCCTCGTCCTCTGCTTTCTATGTCGTTCGTAGAGCGCTCTTACAGCACCGGGCAAGGTCGGCTGCGTCTGGCACAGCTGCTTGATCAAACTGGCAAGCATATCCGCATATTGTTGCTGGTAGTGCCGCCGAAAGTTACAGTATATGTATGCAATGCCCACTTCTGGGACATCACCAAACCGGGTGTGCAGGTGATTGATCACAAGAGACGTGATGATCGTCTTCCCAGCCCCCGGGATTCCCGTGCAAAGGAGGGTCGTTCCACTTGGCGAGTTCTCCCACTTTGTGAACTCGCCAGACTCGAAGAGCCACTGGCCTGTTCCTGGATGGCATTTGCTGAGCAGATCGCTTTGCTGGGGTCCGTAGTCGAACGATGCCAGCCATTCGAGTGCGTTCATGTCTTCCTCACTCTGAATGTGGTTGCGCAAGCGTTCCATATTCGACTCCGTTGCAGCTATGGCTTTGCGGACTAGATTTGCCCGTCAGCGTTATATTCTGGGAACTGTGTGTTGTCTATGTTACTAACGTTCTTGTAGTGCCTCTTTCGCCACACGCTGTTCCTCGACTTCCTGGGGCTCTATGTATCCCAGAAGCTCCTTGGCAAAGGTGGCAGCGACCGCGGCAGCGTGTTCTTGCCACTGTTTGTTCTTGTGTGAATCGGCGTAGTCGCATATGCCCCGGATGACCAAGCACGGAAAGCTGGTTATCAGTCCCGCCGCTTCCATCTCGATGCATAGCACCTTTCCTCCAAGGCTCTTGTTGAGGTTGTCGCGGAACATCCCGTCTTTGACAACCTGGTTTCCGGAAGCGATGAGCCCGTAGTGTACGAGCATGTCCCTGGGTTTTCTTTTTCTTGTCTGTGCTCTGTCGCAAAACCGGCACGTTTCGTCGTCTTCGTCCTCTTCATCGTCTTCATCCATGTCGTCGCCAGGCTTCCGTACTATGTGGTCATAGTCTGCCTTAAACAAGACGTCTTCGAGGGAGTCAGACCTGAGGTACTTGGGAGCCAGCCTCGGCCATTTCCGACGCAGATCTTCCAGAAACTCGGGAATCTTGGATCCTTCCATTTCATGCACGCTCTCCAGCTTAGCCAGCGCCGTTAGGATGAACCCAGGAGGGTTGTTAAGGGCGCCTGTCCTCTCAAAGCGACCGCCTCCAGCGGCCTTGCCAAAATCCCACTGCACCACGCCTGGGTGCTGCCCGGTCGGGGTACTGACAACAACATCGCCAAGTCGGACCTTTGAGGGGACACCGCCTCCAATACCGACCATGAAGCAAAACCTCACGGCTGGAAATGTGGAAACCATTCGCGTGGCCACCGTTGCCGCCGAGTTGTTGCCTATCTGTCCCTTAGGCAGGCAAGCAATGACAACCATGTGTTTTCCGATGGAGCCGAGCGTGTAAGCATTGTTGTCGGTCGATGGCTTGGGCAGGTCTGGATGGCGCTGGTCCAACATAGCCATTGCGGCCGTTTGTTCCTTTGGTAAAGCACACACCCAGCCCACCGTGTAGTGTTCATGAAGCCGTTCTTTGAGACCAGAAACAGGCGGCGGATGTCCCAACTCTGCCCCATTCCCTAGCTCGGACTTCATCGCTGTTTCGGCCATTTCCTGGAAGAAATTGCGACTGTAGTATCAAAGCCGCGTTGGGAAAGTGCCACGATTATGAATTCACAGGGTTGGTTCCTTCGATCAAAAGCAGTGCATAGTTTGCGGCAGAGACCGTAATTGGCAATCCGATAATTAGGGAGGAGGTGCGGTGATGGATGTCCAGAGGACAGGAAGCAAAGGCAGTGCTGAACTGGTGCGAAGATCATTCGAATGAGGGGTAGATATGATTGCAATCATTGAAAGATAAGACCGTATGAGGCAGGCTGTGACAGTAGTCTGCCTTGTAGGCGTATCGGCTCCTCATCGTACCAACGGGCAGAGATTGGGCCAGTTATGACCAATAAGATCACCACACGCAGTCACCGTCTGCAAGCTCTTGGCAATTGAGATCATGCCGTGGTCTTCCCGGTGTTAAAGTATAGCAATAGGCTAGGTCTATTTTGTTTCTCTGATTCCAGGGGATTTCAACTTCATTCATACCAGCCATCGCCCATCGTTGGCGCTGGGCGTTGCATATGTAGTCTTGTCTTGTCTTTACTATGCGAGTTGCATGTAACTCGTAACATGCAAGTCTAAAGTCCAGATTTGTCCGCCAAGCCAGGCTCCTACTCGGAATCCTCGTCATATTCGCTATCCTCGCTATCCTCGCCATCCTCGCCATCCTCGAAATCCTCACCATCCTCGCCTTCCTCGGAATCCTCACCACCCTCGCCTTCCTCCTCATCCGTGTCCCAGTAAAGCCAAGTTTCGTACGATTTCAACGCGTCGACAATCTGTCTCGCTATACAATCCCGCTCCCCCACCGCCATGCTTCTCAAGCGAATGGCTTCCTTCATCGCAAAAGGGCATTGTACCACTTCGTCCAGAACCATATCGATAACCTCCTTTGGCAGTCTACTGAACTTCCGTGCCTCATCCGAGAACTCTCTCGCCCACCAGTCGGCCTGCTGGGGTGGAACGTTGGCCGTAGAGAGGATCTTGACCCGGGGATCGACCGCATGCAGCGTCAGGACCTTCCGGTGACCCGGCTTGGTCGGGTCCTTGAGCCGAGTGGAAGCCCACCTATGCTGCAAGACGTTGGGATAGGCGAGCATGGACCCCTCTCGCAAAGTGGCCGATCCGATCTCTTGGACGCCGGGGCCATTGTTGACGAAACCAAAGATTTCTTCCGCAGGCTCAATGTCTCCGGCTTGGAGTGGGTCGCCTTCAAACCGGGATCGAAAGGATATCTTCGCGTCGGTCACGTTGTCGTCGTCCAAAACACAGACGACGGTTGCGCAAATGTGATCGTTTGGAACACCGCCCAGAGTCCACTCGTTGTCCGTGCCACAGGTTGGGCTTTCCGGAGTCAGATGGAACGCGCTCAGCTTGACGATAACCTGAAGGCTGCTCATATCCCTGTTCTTACCTGCTGTTTTCTTGGACTTTCTCTGCCGCCTGGACTTCCGGCCGTTATCCCTCCATTCAGGGCCAAAGCTCGGCTCGGGCTTGTCAAGGACTTTTGTTAACTCTGCCCCCACCACCGCCAGATAACGTCCCTGCCACTCATCTTCAGGAATCAACCTGTCGTAGTAATCCTGCATGAGTTTTATCAAATCTTCTGGAGGGCCATCTTTGTACGTCTAGCCAGAGCCAGAATAGTGTATGCGCATCTGAAGGGGTTCATCCCTTTCATACACACCGTCATAGATCAGCCTCCAGATGGGCATCGCTTGTGTGATGACCTTTTCCAACAGCGAATAAACGTCGGGGTGGTCTCTCGGGTGAAGGTTGTTGACATAACTCGTGATTCTAGCGTTATTACCGTCGGGGAACTGGAGGTTGCATGGCAACCATTGGGATTTGGTTGAGTGATCAATCATTATGTGTCGAGCATCAGCTTCGAATGGTCTCTTGAGCTTTCCCTTACGGTCGCTTTCAGGGGGCACTGGAACCAAGATGCCCATGCCGCTGTGGTCGAGGCAGTTTTGAAGGCCTATTTCCTTGTCTGGTAATGCCTTGGAGTGGCCGTAGAACAGCGCATACAGATCGGGGTCTATGATATCAACTGTAGTGCCGATCGAACCGCCGTGATTGAACCTTCCGGTGCTTGTTCTAGTTGATTCTAGAGTCTTGGAGGCCTCCCTTAAAAGACTGAAGCAGATCTTGAGATATGGCGCGGTCGGACCTTGCCAGATACAAGTTTATATCGAGGACAGTGACGATGCCTGTCTCTTGATACAGTTTGGCCTTCTCTCGAAGTTCGTCCATACACTAAAGAAGCAGTCAGAGAACCATCCAGGTGTGATTGAAAGAAAGCTGTCATTGAACGTACGCAACGAAACATTGTCTCGGTGAAATCAGCATACTGGATGTTGGACGACGTCACCCAGTCTCGTGCGAGTACGTCTGCTTTCCACCTGGCAACTTGATCATTGTCAAAGACCTTGGAAGGCCAGTCTTGCTCCTGCGTTACTTCTTCCACGAAGACTACCATGCATCGTTCTCGGATTGTGATCGGCCAGTGTATCCAATCAAGGTGAGCAACGGTGAAGTAACCATCGGGCAAGGCGTTTAGTGGAAGGCCGAACCCAGGCAACTGATGGGCCGTTAGAAATCGCCGTGCGAGCTTCCAGTGATCGGCGAGACTTGCCTTGACTTGGCCCTCATGAGGAGAGCCTAGGTGCGTTGACGGGCTGCCAATTGATGGAGACAATGTTGAGCACAAGATAGAGTATTCTAATCAATGAAGGAAAGACCATCCTATTTTGACCAATGCCACAATTGTTGATCATGCTGGACATAAGTCTGGGGCCAGTAGAGCAGTCTCCCAACCATAGGGTTATGTGGCTTTGGCTTTTCTTTCGGCTGAGAAAATAAACATCAACAATCTCGTCACCCGGTTCAAGAATTGGAAGTACATGGGCGTTGAGTATCTTTCAAAGACCATGAGGTAAAGATTTAGCCCATCAATGCTTGCACGGTGAAAAGGTTCAGAGTTCGTCGTTTGCGAATTCCCAGTTGTCGTTGGGCATTTGTCTCGAGTAATCGCGACGTATACTCTGGACGTATGTAACGAGCTTCTGGCCCTGAATCGTTCGAATGTACCGTCTGATGGGTTATCGAGAGAACATTCCGTGGAAATGGCCGGTTAACCACTAGAACTCCCAATGGTAGGAGTTTCGAATACCGGCAAGCCCTTGTTAATCGGTTAAAACAACGAGTTTACCAAAGGCGGATAAAGAAAACGCTGGCAGTATCAGGAACTACATCACTGACGACCATATGAGGGATTGGATTGGATTGGTTCGGTTCGTTACGTCCCAAGCATTACTGGACGCATAGCCTATAGCTATCAGCTTATAGGTTATCGGGATGAATATACCAACTTCAAGGTAGGTACCTAGCAGTTTGCCAATCTTCTTATGTACGTTGTTGAGTCGACGCGTCATTGTGGGACTCATTGTCCTGCTGGATATCGACAGGCCACCTGGTTGGGGAGCAGGAGATGGCACGGCTGCGCGAGATTGAAACACTTTGCCTAATACGTAACAATTAATAATCAGGAGTAGGAGCAAGCGATGCATAACTGGAATCTTGCTCTCGGGTCGCGTCAAGTTCTGACGATCTCCTAGTTGTGGCCTGGCTTGAACTTTGGTCACAGACTTTGAGCGTGCATGGCTGCGATGATCTGGACAATTCATTTAACCATCAGACAGTTGTTTCGGCGTCGAAGCCATGATTGACGGGGGGGTGTCGCGGTCCCTTGAAATATGAAAAAAAAAAAAGTATTAATTGCAGCATTTTTTGTCAAATAATAACGCATGAAGTTTAGGAGGAAGAATTTGTTACAGTATCGGCGACCAAACCTCCTAGACGCGCGACTTTCTTTTCTGGTTACATACTGAGAACGCAGATGGCGTCACATCGCGGGGAACCATTTTTCGTCCAAGCGAGCTGCGAATTTCCAGGGCTTCTTACGCAGCAACTTCCTTTCAAGCTGGGCTATAGCCAATAGCCAACAAGATCGTTCAAGAAAAGTATAGGTAGCGATAGGTGGTCCAGCATACGGCGTAACAGCATAAGCATAGTATGCATGTCTCATCCGAAGAGCGTGCGAAATCGTGCTCCCACCCTTTAAGCTTCTCGATGCTCGTCTCAAATTAAAGTTCCACACCCAAGCCTTTCGAAATGATGTTTGCAATTTTGACCTTTCCGCTTGCTGTTTCGATCATAGATGGCCAGAAGGAATAAGTGAGTCGTCCCTGACGATGTGAGAATCAGCGAACATGAGATGAATCTTGAAATCTTGACAACCATTGTTGGGCAAGTGTGGTCCTGAGTCGCGTTCAACATGTCATGTTGGCTGATTAGACGTGGAGTGGGAGAAAAAGTGAATCTCAAGACCAAGATAATAAAGCGTGGTACCTTATTCACTGTTGAAACCATCGGCCGCCTTGCAGGAAGATGCTTGCACATTGATCGGGCCGTTTCCATGCGCCTCAACACATAACCATGTACGAGCTGACGCATCGACCGTACTAAGGTACATTATCAAGGCAGTTGGTCCCTCGTGAGGTCACGCATCGACAGTACCTGTCTGTGTAGTCCAAGGCCGTTGGCAGGGATCCGAGTGCTGATTTCTCACAAGTGCGAGGTCAGCAGCTAGTTCTGCTGACGTAACGCCCTCGCTTAAGCCACGTGGTGACCTGGTCACGTTTCGGAAATGGAGAGCTCCTTTCGGTCTAGTCTTGTTTGGATCAGACGTCCACCAAGGTCTGTTGGGGGACAGACTTCCCCCCCACTCGGATTTATTGATACATTGTTGGCTGTTCCGTCCACCTTTTCAATCAGCCGTTCCGTTCCCTCTCTTAACAACCAACAGCGTCGTGCAAAATCGCCGTTGTCGGGATGGTTCCAGCAAACGAGACTAGTCAGAGTCTCCACACCTGCAGTACTTGTTCTCGCTCCTTCAATCGTATCGAGAACCTGAAGCGCCACCAGAAGACTCGTGGGTTCCACCCATTGCCGTTGAATGTTAACCAAAAGAAGGCTCCCCCAAAGGCTGATGACCGCGAGTGAGCTGAGCTCCAATTGCTAGATCAAAGCAGACTGCCTCATCGCTGCACAATCTGCCAGAAAGAGTTCTCGCGTAGCGACATACTCAAGAAGCACCGCCGCGTTCACCACAAAGGCACCCCCGACGCTGGTGCCACTCTGGAAGAGAACTCGACGCGAGAGTTCTGTTTCGTCCTCGAGGATCCTGGCTCCTCGTCCTCGCAAGGCTTGCCGCCGGACAAGACTCCACATCATCCAGCCAGCTTAGGTTCGACCTCTGCAACAACGACTACGGCTGCATCTACGGCTGCATGGTGTTCCCCAACCACTAATGCTCAATACTCGGCCTATTCTCACAATGGAGGGCCAGCTGTCAGCACAAATCCTGCAGCCGCGAATCAGCATCCCGCCGCGATAGCTGCTCTTCCCGATATCTTGGATGTAGATGTCGATTTCTCCACCTTCTTCCAGTCATGGGCCGACAATCTTTGGCTCGATACACGCCAGTGGTTCACTCCAGAGTTCTACGATGCCATGAGGGAAAAGACTTACATGGACAACCCGCTTCTTATTCAGGATGACTCTCAATTGTTTTCAGACCAACGCGCTTGGTTCGGAGACGAGCGCGGCGGCCTGCCTAGCCACGGACAGGACACGAATGTCAGCATGCCACACAAAGGGGCGATGGTCCCCCCCGAGATTGCTGGAAACATTGGTCATGTAAACCCGGGTTCCAGAGGCCCGTCGCCGCCGAATGTCCCATCCCAAGAAGACGGGGTGCCGTTTGGATGGGACCCATCGTCCAAGACCATCCAACAGACGCAACAGATTTCGTTAAACGAGAGACACCCGTTCTTGCTTCGCCATAAGCACCAGTTCGACATGGGAGACTCGGTCTGGGATTCGATACACGACTTTTTGAAGCCTCGAATTCCAAACTCGGATGACTTCATTCTGCCTTCGTTGGCCGTCGCCAACGCCTTTCTTGGGCTCTTTTTCGAAGAGTTTTATGAGCAGAGCCCGGTCTTACACTTACCGACCCTCAACATAGACTCGTTACCGCCGCCCCTGATTGTGGCCATGGTCGTAATTGGAGCTACGTACAGTCACATTCGACAATCCCGACGCTTCTCCATCCTGGTTCTGGATCGAGCGCGGCAAAATCTCCAGCAAAACATAGAAGCAGACAAGACACTGACCAGGGATGCTCACATCCTGTACGCGTACGCGCTGCTGGTCTACGCGGGGCTCTGGTGCGGAAACAAGGGAGCTTACGAGGCTGCCGAGGCTTCGCGAGGGGCTTTGGTGACATACGTCAGACGGCTCCCCCCGCTCAAGCCCAGGTCCCTCGCCGGTGACGGAAAAGTCACCGAAGACCAGTGGGAGGGGTGGATAGACTCGGAGTTCAAGTACCGCTTGCGCTGGTACGTGTTCATGATCGACATGCAGTTCCCTGCCATCTTGAACTTGAGGGGCATGATGTCGCTGGCCGAAGTCTGCAGATGGGAATGCCCGAGCAACGAGCAGCATTGGACGGCTTCGAATGCGAAGACCTGGGTGGACCTTCGCAACGCCGCGCCAAAACCACCAATCGTATTGTTCGCCACGGCCTACCAAACTCTGTTGATGCCTGACGGAAGCAGCCGGAGCAACGCGCCATCTTCACCGCCAACCTCTGCATTCAGCCGTTGGACCCTTCTTCTGGTTCTGAGCTCCTTAGGCAGCCAAGCCTATGACTGGTCGCATGACTGGTCAATGAACTCGGTTGATAGTTCTGAAACTCTTTTCGACAGATTCTCTCGAAACCGTTACTGGGGAGTGAATGAAGGGTCCTCCCGCACGGAGCGCCTGAAAGCTCGTGAGAATATAATCGGTATGTAGCCCCCCCCTCGTTTTCATGTTTGAAGTTATGAGCCGGTATTGACGCATGTCTTTCTATGCAGAGTCAGTCAACACTTGGTATCATCGGCACAACGCGTACAGAGGGACCGAAGGGAGCCCAGGGCCGGACTCATACTTCTGGAGAGCTTCGCGCATACTCCATGGCCTAGTACATATCCACCTCCATACCTCGATATCCCACATTCAAGATGCATTAGGGAAAGGTGGGGATCATGCAGTCCAGGAAGGGTTGAGCCGTCTGCAATCCTTCTTCGCAAACGGGTACGCTAGCTACGGCCCGACGGCCGTAAAACCCCCGCCCGAGTCCTTGCATGCGTTCGCCCAGGCGACCGAAAACTGCGTGTCGATCATGAGCGACCAGGGGTTGCGAGCAGCTGCTCCTTACAGTATATTTGCCGTGTTTCTCAGCCACGTTTTCCTATGGGCAGTGGTCAAGACAAGCCCCGAAACCACAAAGGCTCAAGTCCGCCTCTGCCTCCGCGACGTTGCGCCAAACTTCAAATCCGAACTCAAAGAAGCTCTCGATCGAGCACTCTCCGCACATAGCGACGGTGTTGGAAACAGAGACGGGAGCCGTTTGATCCTTATGCATGCCGCACAGAGTCTCGTACGACTCGGAACCTGGGGTGCAGCACTAAATCTCGCCCGTCTTCTGCAGCTCAGGGCGGAGATGTGAAACGATGACAACATCGCCTTCATCTCAATATCACGTGGTAATCTACGAGGAAACTCCACTGTCAATCGCAAAAAGCACTTCATTGTAGAGAAAATCGAAAAACATATAGATCCCGTACATAGTGGGGATACAATTATTTATGAGCCATTCTTTCTTTGCGTCAGTTTCTCATCTTGGTATTACTGTTGCTTGACAGACAATGTCTGAGAACGGCCAAGTCAGGTGTGACTAGTGGATTCGAAGTCAACATCTCACAACTTCATGGCAGCCGAACCTTTCCAGTACCCCGGTATATGTGATTTATAGCCAAAGAGGTGACCGCACGGAAATGGTATCCTAGACATTTTGACTGACACATGTCAAAGATATGGTCTACCTAAGCCAATGAGTTCCAAGCCTCTATGCACATAAGATTAGTGCAGCTCAATGTGTTACTAGGGTATAACGACTTGTTTCCTGTTTATACCCGAAATCGTGTCAGACTTGTTCTATACCAGTGGCGTTATTTGGATGATGGCCTAGCGGAACATAGAATACACCGACCATTTGAGAGAAAGTTTCTGCCCCCAATGACGCATGGGAAAGAGCCTCATTATTCTTGTTCGTCCAAAACCATTTGAAACGCCTCTACAAATGAGTCCTCCCAGTCCTTTTCCGTCTTTCTGGGCTTCCAGCCGAGTTGGGTTGCGAGGACAGGCTTTGTAGCGGAACTAAGAAGAGTCAATATCCAAAGCGTGTGGAGTTGTTGACAATGAAGAAGACGTCAGGTGGGCAAGCTTACTTGGATGCGTAGTTCATTTCGGCAACTTGTGGAGTCGCCTTCAACCACTTTGAGGCAGCTTCTTCCAGCGTCACGGACCTAGGCTCGGCCGATTTCAGTGCACCAAGAGCAACGCCGGCTTTTCCGACGTGTTCAGCAATCTCTCGCCAGTTGTGGCTGCCCGTGTTGGAGAAATAGATTCCCCTACGTCCAAATGGGATTTCTTCCGCGGACAAGACCTTTTTGAGGACGAGCTCGTAAAGAAGGGCGAGATCCGTTACGTGAACATGGCCCAGGCAGGCCTTGCCGTCCCCCACGTATTCCGAGACCCCGGCTTTGATGGCGCCGCGAATGATGCTGGGGATCTGAATGGAACCCTGGTTGAACAGTCCCGTCCCTCGGCCGTATATGGTAGGAGGCATCATGATGTAGGTTTTGACACCCGTTTTCTCTCCCGTGTTCACGACGGCGATGTCTGTCGTGCGCTGGCCATAGGCTTCCTCCTTTTCCTTCTCCTCTTCAAACTCGAAAACGTTCTCCAAGTCAGACCACTCGTGAACCTCTCCCGTCTCCTTTTTGCCGACTCTTTCGGCAAGGTTGGAAGTTCCGGATGTCTGTTGTTGATTAGAACAGGACCTTTTGAGTCTGCCTGCGTGAAAGTGGTTGATACACACGTGGATAAAATGAACGTCCTTTCCGGTCTGCATCTTGCGCTGTGCAAGCCCCTCGATCAGTGCCACCGCCGAGCTTGTGTGGAAGCCGGTTGGGGTATGGATGACGTAGTCATACTCGCCGGCTGTCTTCCTCAAGAAATCGGAGTCATCGAGCCCGTCGAAAACGATAGCTTTGACCCCTTTCTGTTTCAGCAGGTCGGCTTGCTCTTGCTTTCGAACCAGTGCAGTAATGTCCAAGTTCCTGATCTCCGGGTAAGAGCTGTTGAGGAGCTGTGACAGAACACTACCACCTCTATCCATCTATTAGCAAAGTTGTCTCGCATAATGGCTTTCCTCGGGTGGTCAGCCTACACGAAGCCAGTGGCACCTGTGTAAAGAATCCTCTGGCCCATTGCGAATGCCGTCAAGGGCAGATCGTGCAATCTAGAGCTGATGTTAGTATTTGCGAGATTGCGTTCACTGAAGCCAGAGCTTTTCATGGCTGGAGAAATGTTCCAAGATGCCAATGCACTACTGTGAGGTATGGATGATATATCTGTATGGTATTCATAGGAGGATCTTCAACCAGGAGATTAGGTTTCGAACGCGCGATTTGTATTCCGCTAGGCGGGCCGTGGCTATGTGCTGACACCGCTCGCCCCGCGGCCCGGAGGATTACCAAGACCGCAGCGCCAACAACGCCACGGCATTCAATTGAGACAAACTCAACCGATCCAAAATCCTTGACGTCATATATAGCACGCTTCTATGGCGCTCAAGTTGTACTGATAGCTGTGGTCTATCACGAAGTATGCATTGTTCACCAATCGATAAGTAGCAACTGACCTAAAGTGGCATCTGTGTCATGGACGACTTATATAACAGGTCCAAGCCATAGGCGTCTATGCATCACCGATTCCGTCAAAGAACTCCTCATCCAAAAGTGAGTACGCCACCTGCTGGCCCTCCCACTGCTCCTCGGCAGCCCCAAGAATCCGTTCAGGAGGCAGTACGAAGCCGTAGTCTCCAGTGTCTGGAAGCTCAATGGTGTACGAAAATTCGGCCCCGCCAATCGCGTACACGTGATCCGGCGCAGCGCCGGTGTTGGTGTAGAGCGTAGCGCCGCTTGGCCCGAACGTGAAGGTTGTGCGCCGCTCGGAGCTGTCGCGGATGACCTCGCTGAGAACAGAGGCCGTCTTGGTCCACTTACCGAGCTCGGGGGCGTACAGAGTCTCGTTCCAACCGAAAGGTGAGAGGATATACTGGCCGTAACTGTGCCAGTCGATGTACAGCTTGATGCCACCGCTGTCGCGGACCTTGCGGACGTAGGCGTCGAGGCCCCGGTTCTCGATGGTGTCGGACGGTTTCTGGCCGCGATAAGTTTGCGCGCACGGGTCGGTCGACGCGCCAAAGGGGTTAGCATCCCAGCCGTACTCCCAGTTCCTGTTGATGTCGGTGCCGTAGCAGGTCTGGTTCAGCGGCGGGGGGGTGCGAGTCTTGCGCCAGAGACGGTTGACCTCTTGGGAGTAAACAAAACCTTGATAGGGCTAGCATCGACGTTTCGGCGAACGTGGAACAAGCAGCTACGTACCGTCAGGGTTCACAATGGGAAAGATATGGAAGTCGTATTTGTTCAGGATAGAGTCCGTAGCGTTGGTGGCGTTCTGGTGAGCTTTGATCAACTGAAGGGTGATGTACTCGACGACCTGCGCGTGAGTTAGCTCGTGTTCGTCAACGGATGATTGTTTTAGGGGATTCACGGGAGCTGCGATCCATTCTCTCGCGTGCACAGTTCCGCTGAGATGATGTTAGCCCGAGCTCGGCAAGTTGACTAGTCCAGGTACGAAACCTACTGGTAAAGCACAGCAGGCTTTCCAGGACCCTCGTCGCCAAAAAGGTGAATCCCATGGATTGAACGATTCTCGAACGAACGGCCAGAGTAGACCAGCTTGGAGTTATCGGGGAAAGCCTTGTGGAGATCAGTGAAGTAGCGAACGTGGTCCTCGTACGGATGGTAAGAGTCGTACCACGAGAGGTCGTTGACGTCGCGCTTGTAAGTGCTGCGGCTCTGGGACTCGGCGCTGATCGACTTGCCGAGATTCTCGTGCAACACGCGGAAGTCGAGCCCGAGCGCCTCGACTGTCTCGACCTCGTCGGGGGAGATGACAACGTCGATGTGCGTTTCAACGTCGTGGTTCCATTGGTCGTGGGGAATCGAGGCCAGCTTCTCCTGCACGGATGCCAGCTGGCTCAGGGTTTTCACGCGGAGAACCTGGTATCCCTCGTAAGACACCGAGCTTCTCTTGTCGAAGTTGAGCCCCGTGGCGAGCGTTGCCAACGCAGCGGCGACGACGGCAGTCTTCATCTCGGCAACCAGAAAATAGATGTCAAAGGATTGACAAACAGCGGTTGAAACTCGCGAGGATAGCTACTTTTCCTCGCTTTTTAAACTTACGGGCTATGCAGCTCGCCCCCAGCACGTCTCGGCGCCGGTCTGTAAGCGCCAAGGCCGTGAACAGTGGCACGATGATTGCGTGCCAGTAACAACCTGGGCGTAATATAAGTCGCAGCGCTATCGCACCCTTGCGACTTCTTACTAGTACGAGATACGTTGCAAATGTTTAAGTGATGAAAGAGCAAATCTGGCTATATAAAGTTGCTTAGGCTTAGCTCTTTTACTCTTTTGAAACCCTCCGTACTATTGATATAATAACTGTAATAGTTCAATGTTAGATAGATAGGTAGAAAACCACAATAGTGCTGGGTAGCGTTAGAATCTCACTGCCCCGAAATACGTAACGCTGAGGCAGACAAAATGTAGAGAACAGCGCTCCATTGTGCGACGCCACCTCTGCAAAAGTCCCTTGAGATGCATTCGCTAGAAGAGAGCGGTGAGATTTTCTTTTCCTTCGGCCGCTTTGCATGACGTATGGAGTGTCCGACCTTCCCATTTGACTCTAGCAGATGCATGGCATTTATTGAGCTCCTCAGCAAACCGAATATTCCACTTGGCGATACTTACTGACCATGACGTTCCTCAGCCCAAATGACGGGCTTCACTCATGTCTGAGGGCTATATCAGGCTTACCGTCTGATCAAAAACTTAAATCTAAACTGTTTTCGGCGCGTAACAATCTGTGAGCGAACAATTTGCGTACTTCGGGACTTAGGGAACTTTTGCTTGGCTGGCAACCGGGTTCCCCTCACGTTACGCCCGGCCCCGGAGATCTATTGAGGCTATTGGCTCGGACAGCGGCAGAAGGACTTTGCCTAGGTGTGTTTCGGTGCGGGTTGATTGGTTTTATCATGATAGTTTGTTATCGTCGCTTCAACTGACGATACCGGGTGCCCGGAAGTACTATGGGGCAGCGCAGTACTAATGATTACGCACATCTCTGTTCAATCCACTCAAGCAAGGGACCCTCACTCTTTTAAAACGTCAAGCTCCAGGTCAATTAGATTGGCAAAAGGCTGTCACAAGACCGGCGTGCTGAGCACAATCTGCAAATGCTTCCTGATGTCGAAGTGCGCACAACGACACACTGGCTGACATTGCACGTATCACTTTATCTAGCGACTAGGCAGCTAGCCAGGCTCAAGGTCTCCGCTTCGGCCGGCTCGGTCCGCGATGCATTGACTACCTACATGTAGTTACCTTACTGCGACTACCTACAATTGATTACAGCCGGACCTCGGAAGACATGCAATAATCTCCCCGCCTCAAAGCATTTGACTTGGCTCTTTATCTGTGCGACCTTGGGAGGGGCCCGCTCTGATTACCGACATTAGTATTCCAGTCAAAACCCATCACTTATAGCAGCAGGCGGTCGTGATAGTGATCACTTCGTTTTACTTGATTATATAAGCAACGGTGTGTTTCTATCATCTGTGAAATGATGCCATAGGTGATCAACCTTTGGTGTTGCAATTGCGAAGTATAACTTGAGGCGCGTTGAGATAAATACAGTATCTGGAATCGATGTAAGGTACATCAGATAGAGTGTGTCGCAGTGGCGTATTACGTGAGGACCCACGTGAGGGACTATATAGTCCCAGACGGGTATATATATCGCCGTATACGGCCTATATTCCCTTCTAGATAGTCGGGCCGTTTACCACTATATTAGGTACGCCAGAGTGTTGATGAAATCTCTGTAATGTCGGTGTCATATGTGAAGCTTGAATACTGGATTGGTTACTAAGAGGCGTCAGGTTCCCATGTAAGAGACAAGCTCATAGGCATGGCAAAAAGCAACACTGATTAGTCGGCTGCAGGAATCCAATAATTGATGCGGCCAACGGAAACAACACAAAAGGATCGCGGTGGGATTACATCTGCATGAAAAGTATTCTCCGGGCATCTCTGAACTTTTAGCCCGCATCTTGCTAGAAGAGAATAACTTCTAGTCGAACATCGAGGGCAGATAGGAACCAATTGCCGGTCCACAACATGATGACAAGTCGCCTTTGTCTTGTCTTGGCCCACGACAAGACCCATCCACCCAATGAAGCCGGTCATAACTCATACCAAGTCATAGGTGGGTGCAAATTATCCGAGGTCGCTAGCTGCATGAGCAGCTCCTATCGGCCCCTGATGATGATACTACTCGATTGCCCCCCCTCCGCTATATCGTTACACACGAACACCACCTTCCAGTGCTAGCGACGAGTTAAGAATCTTATCCGGGGTTACGGTCTCTTAGCCTAATCGCACGCGCGCAGACTTGGTTCATGTGCGCATTGCGTGGAGCGAATAGGAGGCGCCAACACGGCTTGGGCGATGCATCCCACGGATTCGAAACCCGGTATTCTATGTCACCGAGAAGAAGCTACCCTGCTTTTCTGACCGAATCATCACGGGGGCGCCCAATAATTACCAATACTCCCCCACCTTTGATAGCGCCCCAACTGACGGCTGCAGAGCGAAACGTTTCTTTCCGTTCGCCAACGGGCCGCGTGAACAGCCCGACCAGCCGCTCCTCCAGACGGCACTGGCCAGCTATGCGAGGAAACGTCCGCTCTGGTGTCTGAGCTCCCGGAGCCGTCGGCTGCCGCCGCGTGGGTTCACTGCATGGTTTGTGCGATGTCCCCCTCTTTAAAGGAATGATGTCTCGATCAGCCAACGCAATCACCTGCTTTCTTCAACAGTCTTCGCATCTTCTCTGCACTCGCACGTTTACTTATTTCTTCACCGACCGGGAACCAGCACCAGTCGCACAAGAGGGCCTCCAACGACCCCGAAGTAAGACGTTCCTCTCTTTATGTCGTCGCCACCTGGTTCTAGCCCGCCCCGAGTACGCTCTGAGGCTGGCGAGCGCGAGACGGGGGAACAAGCACCGACGATTGAAGCTGACCCGGAACTCGCCGCCGCGGGCGATGACGATGATGGCGACTCCGCCATAGATTCCGCCAGTGTCGTTTCATCCACGGCGTCCCTGTCCGAAAGCGTATTCGACTATCGCCAGCTACATGGCCGGACGTATCAGACGACCAAGACAACCGAGTACTGGGCCCCAAACGACGACCAGCAGAACGAAGGGCTTGACATCATCCACAACGCGCTCCTCATGCTCTTTGACGACGCGTTGTTCCTGGCTCCGATTGGAGACAATCCCCAGCGCGTCCTCGACGTCGGGACAGGCACCGGAATCTGGGCGATTGACTTCGCCGACCAGTTTCCCAACGCGGAGGTCACCGGCACGGACATCAGCCCCATCCAACCGGGGTGGGTGCCGGCCAACCTGCGCTTTGTCATTGACGACTTCCTTCTCGACTGGACGTATGCCGAGAACCATTTTGACTTTGTCCACATGCGGCAGCTGTATGGAAGCGTGCCGAACTGGGTCGACTTGTACAAGAACGCGTACCACACCCTCAAGCCGGGCGGCTGGGTCCAGAATCTCGAGATCAACGCCGCGGTCGACTCGGACCATGTCGAATATCCCCCGGACCACGTATTCCATGAGTGGAACAGAGTCTTTGACGAGGGCGGGAAGAAGACAGGGCGGTCTTTCACCGTGGCGCAGGGCCACACCATGAGGGACAACATGGAGGAGGCGGGGTTCGTGGACGTTGTGGAGAGGAAGTTCAAGCTACCCATCCACGGCTGGCCCAAGGATCCGAATCTGCAGCAGGCCGGATTGCTGATACAGCTGGCGCTTGAGGAGAGCCTCGAAGGTTTTGGAATGTTCTTGTTGACCCAGGTCCTCGGGTGGTCTCAGCCAGAAGTGATGGTCCTCACTGCGCAGATGCGGAAGGAGGTCAGGAAGAAAGCAAACTTTGGGTACTGCGAAACGTAAGTTCATCCGCCGTTGTTGTCGTCGCGGATTTGGCTAACTTTGAACCCAAAGCACGGTTGTCTACGGACGGAAGCCGTGACCGAAGGGGGCAGTAACTAGAACCTAGTCGCCAGCGCTGCCTTTCTTTTGGCGAAACATTTTGACCGCCAAAAGAACTATTGAAATCCACTGCCACCGTCATAGAGCAGAGACTGGTGGTGTGAAAACAATTTTGTATCATAAGGCAGTTTGGTTCTCGTCAAAGAAAACGGTGGCCGAACATGTATATGGCGAAGTTAGTCGCAGAATCAGCAGTGTCCTCATTCAATGCAAGATAATGTGTTTTCTGTCAAGTTTTATGAATACATGTGAAATTGCGGGATACTTGGTCGAGAACATGAGCCATATAGAAGACCGATGAGCAGCCTCGTTGAGACAAAATATCCACTTGACAAGTCAAGTCTTCTAAGTCTTGGCTTTCGGGGATTGGTGAACTAAATCACTACATCGATAGTATCAGGGTCGCCTTTTGATCATACTGAGTAGCGCTCAGATACCGTATCAAGGGCGAAGACATTGAAAACACCAACAATGGAAGAGGGATACAGCCGGGGCTCTTACACCACATCAAATGGCCTCTCTTGCCTCTACCATGAAGCTGTGTTGACATTAATCATCACGAGGATCATTGACCGCGGCAATGTGCACGATCACGCTCACGTAGGATGAATTGGAGGTCTTTGCCCGCACAGGAGGATTTGAAATAGTGAGACTGATTTGTTTATTGATAAAAGGAACCTTTTGTCTCTCGCACCCTGAACCCTCATCATCATCGACTGCACCCACTTCCCGACCCGATAGGACGGAACCAACTATGCATCGTCAGCTGGTTTTTCTCACAACCCCGAATGATGACCTAAAGAGCAACGTACCAGCGCGTGAGCCGCTGATTAATCGGCATCGCAGCTGAACTGAATGCCGTCCTTCTTGTCGCTGGTCTGGCAAGCCTTGTTGTCCTTGGCCTTGCATTCCGAGCTGTCGGGCTTCACGTCCTTGGCGCAGCAGTAGTCGCACGCCGTGTTCTGTACCACAGCACCGCAGTTCTTGGGCGCCATGCAGTGGCGGCGGACGAGCGTGTTGCCCCCGAGCGCGTCAGAGGACGGCATCGCGGCCGCGAGAGGCAGGAGGGCAAGGAGGAAGCGGAAGGCGACCATTTTGTTTCTTTTGGATTTGAGTCTTGGACGGGCTGTGGGTTTCAAGACGGGGGGAGCTTAGACTGAACTGAATGTCGTATACGGTAATGTTGACGAGATCGGATTGACAAGAGATGAGCCTCACTTCTGACGCCAAGAGTGGGATGTTCTGCCCTTTTATGTGCGGATACCGACACGGTCTCTCGTCCCAAGCTCCCGCGTCCAACTTCCCCAAGGGACATTTCCTAACTCCAAGGTCTAACAGCGTGGGTTATACTTCTGAGTCTCAGGTTCACTTGTGAAGAAAGTTTGCCCTGGAGGCGACGCGCCCGTCCGCACAACAATCAGAGACCAACCATATCGGGTACATCGCGGGTGTTGCAGAGAGTTCCAAAGGGCTACGAGGTTGAGTAAAAACTTTGAGTTACGAGGGAAGCATGAAAGGTCAGCTCTATATCTCCCAAGTGATAGACCTTCACGAATGAGCCGATGTTGGGAGCAGGCGCATCTTGCTGGTGATTCACTGGTGCGTCTGAGGCGAAGCCCGACGCCGAGGGTAGGGATCTCAAATGTCGGCACGTTACGATTTATACTTTAACGGTGTCGGAACAGGACTCTTTCCCGTTGGATGGAAAAAGAGGGGTATTCGAGGCTATTCTATGTTTCTTCATCTCGTCTGAAGATGTTTGCAGCTGGGACATTGGGCGCCACTCGGCTTGGTTGGGGCAACTCGTCTCGAGACGGCGTCGTCACCACAGGGCTCTCTGCACGGCTCACTCGTCGCACCTGTTCAGGGATTGAGCGTCCCGCTGATCCCCAGAGATCAGCGAACTGCGTTCTTGGCCCTGGGCCTGTACGCCGGCGTAACGGGGCTCCGCCTTGTTTCCTCGGCAGCCGGCGTACGCGGGCGATTGTTTATGCTTGCTGCGATTAGCTTCATCGGTTTCGGGTGACGCAACATCTTTTCTCTTAGCGCCCGGCGCGAATGGCACGGATGCCGTCCTGTCGATGTTCTTAACAAATCATCGTGAGACTGATCGTACGCTCTTTGCTTCCCAGGGCAAACCCTATCGACGCGTTCCGTCTGTGCCCGGACTAAACCCTCGCGAGGGCGCCCGCTCCGTTTCTGCAGAGTGGGCGCATTCGTCATTCCCTTTGAGAGATGATATCGAGTCTTCGAGTGGCAACTTACTTGGCACAACATTCCTCGTTGTCGGTAACCATATAGAGGTTGAAAGTATGGAGGAAAGATGGGTCAACGAGCCCTGAATAGGGCGGGTTGGACACAATCACGGACTCATCCATACTAGGATGAGCGTGGCGGTCGTAGTGCGCGGCGGTTATACAAAAACAGGTTTGCAGTTGCTTTCCTCTTCCCACAAGTGAGCCATCTTTGCCACCAATACAACTGGGGATGATGACTATAAGTTTTCTACCAGATGCCTCAATGTTGAGGGTTTCGCTGCTTACAGCCCAAGCGTGACAGAAAACCAAAGACCAAGTCTAACAGATCTAGAAATACATATGAGATACAGATGATGATACATGTGATATGATACAGCTATGCCTTTCCGTTGGCGGTGATGAATTCGAATTCCTTGTAGTGGGTCTTTGCAAGCTCTTTCGTTGTCCAAGCCGCGATGGTATCCACCGCATCGTGGGGGCTTTCCAGGTGTACCTGGAAAAAGCCCTGCAGTTGCGACGGCGTTAAGGTGTCCTCCGGTATCTTGCTGGAGAACTGGGCCGCGAGGCCCTTGATCTCTTCCATGTCGAGGTGCGACGTGCACCCCAGGTCGGGCGAGAACATGCGCACGAACATCTCCTCGGCCGACTGCCGGCTTATGTTGCCGAGGAGGACCTTCATGTCGACGCGGCCCGGCCGGACCAGGGCACTGTCAAGCTGCTCGGGCCGGTTCGTGGTCATGATGACGATGCGGCCCTCCTGCGACCCGACGCCGTCCAGGACGTTCAGCAGGCCGGAAAGGGTGCAGTTGGGCACGCTGCTGCCTTCGGGCGAGTGCGCTCTGCCGCTGCCGCCGCCGTGGCCGTTTCCGTTTCGCTCTTGGTTGTTGGAGCGTTCCACCCAGACGGCGTCGATGTCCTCCAGCAGGACCACGCACCGGGGCGGGATCTCCTGGAACATCTGCTCCAGGTCCGCGTCCGTTGCAACGCTGGGGATCTTGACTTCGTACAGGTCTAGCCCAAACTCGCCGGCGATGGCCACGGACAGGGAGGACTTGCCGGTTCCCGGCGGCCCGTAGAAGAGGTAGCCCCTGCGGTACGGCATGCTGCGGCTCTGGTAACGCATCTGGGTCTTGGGGTCCAGGTAGTTCCTGATGTCGGCGAGCAGCTCCTGCTTGACGGCGTGATCAAAGTGCACGGTGTCGAGGTGGCGGAGGGGCTTGCGGGCCTTTGGCTTCCACGACATGCCGTAGCGGTCGCGGGAGTAGATGATGACGAAGTACTGCGTCTGCCTGTCGGCATACTCGCGGCAGGCTTCGATGAAGGCCTGCACGGGCTCCACCGACCATCCAAAGCAGCTGACGGTCAAGTCTTCGCCGCCGATACCGTCGTAGCTGGGGTCCGACAGGGCGGAAGTGAAGTCCCCTACGGCGCGGGTGACGACTAGCAGACTGCCACCGAACCATAGCCATCTCGAGTTCCAGTGCGGGCTGTACTGAATTGTGTGACGGGTCTTTTTCAGCGCGGCGGCGCGGTCCGGGCTGGCGCGGCCGACCTCGGTGCGGCCGGTGAAGGACCGGTAGTGCTGGGGCCGGTGGGTAAGGACCCATTTCACGACGCTCCGGTTGACCGGGTCGCCGCCGGGGATGGTCACGGAAGCAAGGAAGAAGCGTCTGATGCAGCCGTAGGCCTCACGCCAGGCCTGGTGCAGGAACCGCCAGGCGGTCGGGACGGTACCGGCGATGGCGATGAGAGAGCCGACCTGGGTGATGTCGATCTCAGACCATCGGGCGAGAACGTCTCTCATGACACCAACACCGTGGGACCAAGGGTCGAGGAGGGTGTGGCTTGCGCCTGCGATATGAAACTGGTGGTTCATTGTGGCGATTCAACCATCCGCGTCGAGCGAGCCTTCTTGAATCAATGGTCCTCTGACGCGAGAGGCACCCCGAACAGGGGTGCCGGGGGATCCGGAGATAACAAGGCAAGATATGGTCGCGCGCCCTGGAGCCGAACAGGAAGCCCAGGCAAAGCCTTGAGAAAGAAGCAAATAAGACGGGATAGAAAAAAGAAATGATCAATTAACGCATTGTAATGAAAAATGAACGACGAGAAGCGGAAACAACGCAGTAGACAAGGCGGCTCAGGAGGTCGTCAGGGACGAAGTAAGCGTGGGATCTTGTCCGAGGGAGGGAGAGATGCAGAAGTTTTCCGGCTGGTTTAGTGCTGAGCCACAAGCTGAAGCCACGCATGGCATGGGCTGGTGCAAGCCACATTAACAGTGGAAGCCACATGCAGCTGAGTGGTCGGATAGATGTTGTTCCGCATGAAAGACAGGCCGCCATAGACACCATCAGGAGCGGAATTCCATTGGCTTGAAGGAGGTTGACACATCGCAATGTCGATTAGGTCTTTGCCAGGCATTCTTGTGTATGATGTCGCGCTGTTAATAAAGCATCCAAAAATTCCGTTCTGTTCAACAAAGCTGGATCCTCGAACAAGTACCCAATGCGCAGCGCAGTCTGATAAAGTTAGCGAAGCATAGGTTGCCCCCAAGAGGTTAACTGGCATCGGTAACTGCGTAATGAGAGATTTGTTCCCTTAGCAAGCTCTACTAAGCTCGGTAGCTTATAGGCCTGCTGGTATCCTTGGGTGAAAAGGTCGTTAAACCATTCTTCTTTTTCGCCATGTTTGACTAGAGCTAGATGATGAAGACTTTTTTGGGTACACCACGCAACAACAGCTCCCCCGTTGTAATCAATCAAACTCAGTGGTTTGCCTTACTTTCATCGATATCAGACCACCAGACACTGCTCTGTTGGCGTTAGTTCCGCATCAGGCGACAGGCTTGCAGCTGGTAAATGCCGCAGATACCGTTGTTCGTCACCAAGACCAAAGTAGTGGCTTAGCGCTCCCCACGTAGTTATTGCTCAGCATGCACACTCTGCTGGCTCAGACTTCAGCTCAGCTAACTATTGGCAAGATTATGAGGTCGAGACGTTGGTGACAGTACCTGGTCCAATTTGGACAGAGTCGATTCGATAGTCCGTATGTGATGATACGATTTTGCTGCAGACGCCTATGCGGCTTGTCATATGCGCTATCGGCACACAATGATTGGGCATATGCACGAGGTGCTTTCGTGGGATGATACTTCTCTCGTTGCGATGCAGGTCAGCTTTGACAACTATTGTACCGATAATCAGTGTTTACTATGCCTGAGCTAAGTACTTGGAAAAGGTATTGCGTGAAGCAGGAAAGCGCACTTATTTATTGATAGTATCTCCTAAGTAAACAGGCTGGTGTTGCCCCTGTATAAGATCGCCTTGTAACGCAAGCGACTGTGGGTGAGGGGATGGTGCGGGGATATTGCGTTGATGATATGTCCAATCACCGTGTATCCGTAGTTCAGATTCGTATCCCCTACATTGGCCTTCAAGTACTATTGGCATTTGATGCAGTGGACAACTGATACCAGAAGTGGAGCGCTGTAAGTAGACTGAGCATGATACGGGCAAGGGGCAATGAGCTACATATCGCTAGTGCTCGCCAACAGACCATGCCTTCTCTGTTGCCACATAGACGCAATCACGCCTGCAAAACAATCAATTGCTGTATTAATGCCTTTCGAATTGCACTTGGCACCAACGTCTTGCTATACTTCACAGGCGCTGTTTGCCTTGACAAACCATTTGCTTACAAGCTGTCAGTGAAAGCACCGCCACGTCGTAATACATAGCTCGGCATGAACAGTATGCTAGCCTTTTGCGAGGGTGTGCATGTGTTAGCGATATAATCTTATTTTGCTTTCGTCCTGATTGGCCTTTATATCGAGTCGTCCTGCCGCCATGGCAAAGTTTGTTGTTTCTTGCACTCTCTCAGGCGCAGCGGCCTGGAGAGCTTCTTTGCGCAGACGTACTTCACAAGTATCGGTTGCCTTAGCAAGCCATTCGCTCACAAGCCACATTTACCCTTACCATGCAGGGTGACTTGCAAGCCGTGGACTCGCAGCTGGTCAGTGGTGAACGCGTTACCAAAATACCTACCTTAACTACGGCAGGTATAAGTCGTTGATGCAGGAAGCGGACTGTACATTTTATGCTTGTCCGACTTGCACGGCCTCCCACATACCTCCGCAACGACTTGGCAGTATCCCTGTCGGTTGGTGCGCCCTGCATCCGTGCCCCCCAACCGTTGCGTTGCTGCGGGAGGCCATCCTGCGGATGCCTCCAGAGCAAGCACCACCTCTCACTTCAGGGAGATAAACAGGTCTCTGCCTTCACTCAATCACCCTTCACTAAATCCTCCTTCACGTCGTGCTTCCTCCACCCAAAGATCTATTATTTTGTGTTGTTCATACCGTTGCAATGTCTCCCGAGTCCAACTACGAGCACTCCCCCCTCACGAGCCCGGGTAGGCTCCAGAAGATCGACCAACTCCGTGAAAGGAACATTGGAGCCTATCTACCTCTGCCACAGCTTGTGGCCGTGGGTGATCAAAGTTCGGGGAAGTCATCGTTACTAGAGAGCCTGACGGGAATCCCCTTCCCTCGCGGCCAGGAACTTTGCACCCGATATGCTACCCAGATCACACATCGCCGCGAGGCACAACAGCGAATCGACATCACGATCATCCCTGGACCACATGCGTCAAAGGAGCATAAAAAGGAGCTTGATTTATACCGCAGGCAGTTACAGACTACTGCACAGCTTCGCGCAGAGTTTCCCGACATCTTGGCACAGGTAAAGTTGTCAGCCTGACAGGAATGGAACCTTTATCTAACTGCTACTCCAGGCTAACGTTCTTATGGGCATCAAAACCGTTTCTAACACTGCGGGCGAAAACACATTTTCTGAGGATATACTGAAAATCGAGAAATGCGGCCCAAACGAAGATTACCTTACTATCATCGACGTACCTGGCATCTTCCGCACCACTACTGAGGGTGTCACTACTAACAAGGATAAAGCACTTGTTAAGGAAATGGTCAAGAGATATATCAAGGACAGTCGAACCATCATTCTCGCCGTCCTGCCCAGCAACGTAGACGTCGCCACCCAAGAGATCTTGACTCTTGCAGAGGAGGCAGACCCGGCTGGTGACCGCACACTCGGGATCTTGACCAAGGCCGACCTGGTGACGGAACGAACGGCAAAACTCGCCGTGGTGAACTTGGTGGAAGGCAACCGGAAGCCCCTTAAGCTTGGTTACCATGTGATCACAAACCGCGGGGGCGACGACCACGGCGAAGAGGACAATGCCTTCGCTGCTCTCCAAGAGCGTGAGGCCATATTTCTGGAATATCCCTGGAACACCCTCCCGGAAGATCGGGTCGGTATATCTTCGCTAAGGGAACGGTTGCAGGAATTACTCGGCGAGCTCACTGACCGTGCGTTCCCTGAGCTCCGTGGCGAGACGCGACAGAAACTGGCAAATGCCGAGAAGAAGCTCAAGGATCTCGGTGTGCCTCGCCAAACAGAGCGCGAGCAACAGCAATATCTCGTTGGCATCGCAAGCAGCTTTCAGATTCTGGTTCGTGCCGCGCTGAATGCTGACTATTCGGCACATCCGGCATTTGACAGGAACGTATTGCGACTTATCACAGCTGTAGTCAACACAACAGAGCAGTTCAACACGGATTTCGACAAATATGCTCGCAAGTACCTCTTCGAATCAGAGACGCAGGTTGAAACCGAAGATGATGTTCCAGTTCCTGTTCCCCCAAGCCCTGTCTATTATAAAGAGGGGGACAAAGACAAGACCGAGCATGAAGATGAAGAGAATGACAGCAGCACTCTTCAGCTTGATACATTTGACATTCCTACACCTGGGGCATTTCCTGACTTGGATAGTATCATCACCACAGATTGGTCGATTGATCTTCCGGAACAGGGCATCATGGAGTGGATTGCGGCAGTTCATCGCTCCTCCCGTGGCCTTGACCTGGGCTCTCTTGGCCACGGCGTTCTTCAAAGTGTTTTCCGGGAACAATCGGCGAAGTGGGAGAAGATCGCGAAGCAATACCTCAGCAAGATCATCCTCCTTGTTCATCGCTTTATCCTAGCGGCACTAGAGGTCGTTTGTGCAGACACTCAGGTGCTCCAGAACGTCTCGTCAGCCATCTTGGACGACCTCCGCGTCAAATACGAGGGCAGCATAGACCAGATGACCTTGCTTGTCAACGTCGAGCGGCAGCTGAAGCCGTACACGCTGAACCACTACTTCAACCACAACCAACAGAAGAGCTATGGCACCCGGATCATGGAAACACTGCGGCCCAAAGCCCGACACGACTCTCATAACTGGGACATCCTTATCGTCAGTCTGAGTGATGTTCCGGGTGCGGTCACGAACAAGAGCAACGCAGCACATGCCACGGAGACTATCCATGATAGCCTGGAGGCCTACTATAAAGTTGCTTACAAACGATTCGTTGATAATGTCTTCAGCCAGGCGGTTGACTACAAGCTGCTTTCGGGCCCTGAGAGTCCCCTTCTGTTATTCTCGGATCAATGGGTCCTCTCCCTGGACCCAGAGAAGCTGCTTGCACTGGTGGGGGAGTCTCGTCGGACACGGGAGCGGAGGGAGAGATTGAAGAAGGAGATCCAGGACATGGAATTTGCGATGGAGATTCTGCGTTGATAGGCACATTTTACGCTCATTAGCAATCAATTTTGGCCAAACGCCAAGTCGTCGGCCTCCTGCACCAACGATGGTAAGGTTCCAAGCAACATACTTGTTAAGCGCCCGACGTCAGCTTGCACTTCCCGGCTTACTTGCAATCTGAAAGTTGGCCACGTCATACAGTGAACGCCATACCTTATAAAGATATTTCTCAAAAGCTCGCAGCCTCTAATTAATACGCCCACGGTCTAAGTGCCATAGTTAGTAATCTAATAGCAGGGCTTTTATTAAAAGTATAGCTAGGGTTAATACTTAGTAATGGTAATACCTAGCTAGGAGCTTCTTATTGAAGTAAACACTAAGATACTACATGTTTTCTGTTCCGTGGGGAGTTATCCTTCTATTGTGCATACGTACAAAGGCTGTGCTACCCACGCATCCGGGTCTGATGGGGCCGTAACTTATTGAGTCGTAACACCAAGCTGTGCCATATCTACCTGACTTGCAGGCGGATAGTGCGTGCATGTAATGCCTAACTCTGGATTGTTCTGGGGTTATTAAAGGGCATGTAAGCTAAGCGCTTAAGCCGAGTTACCTATACGGTGAAAAGGGAACTAAACTTAGTATTGTGACGAGAAGGAAGATGTTACGAGATATATAAGCGTCTGTTACTGCCCACGTAATAACGATCGTTTTGTTACGTAACAGAAGACGTATAAATCTTATAATAAACCGTAGCGTCTACTAAGCATAGTACAAAGTAGTTATCCTATCTAAAATATAGATCCTAACCAGAAAGCAGTTAAAATACCTATATAGACTGGTCTATACGTCTAGTAAGCTATATCTATAGTAGGTTATAACTAATACTAGCTATATAAAGCTATTCTAGCTTTATAATACACCCCTTTAGCTATAATCTATATTATAGGTAAATAAATATAAAAATAAATTATTTAATAAAAGAAAAATAAAGTAATTATAAGTTAAAAAGTCTTTTTTTAACTGTTTTTTATAAATAAATAAAATAGTGTTTTTATTTAAATAGTTCTTTTAAAATAATATTATTATTTAATAGGAAGATATAAGTTACTTAGTTTTATTCCTTCCTTTTTTATAATAGGTAGAGTTAAAATATTTTAACTATTAATTTTCTTATTTACTTTTTTTTTTCTCTAACTATTATTATTAGTATTATAGTAAGTTATCCTTTTTTTTAGTTATTAACTATTATTTAAAGTAATTTCCTATTTATAAATTATAATCCTAAGTAAAAAGCAGATAGTTAAAAGGAATCTATATTTTAAAAAATAAGATTTCTTTAACTAGCCTTTTAAAAAGGCTTAAATAAAATATTAAAAGCTAGAGATGCTTCTCTTTATTTATAATAATACTAATTAGCTTAATAGTATTAGCTCTTTAACTCTAAATATAAGTCTTAGTTTAGATTTTAATTTAAATAACTTTAATATATCTAGATTTAGTTTTAATAGTAGTTCTCTATAGGGTATAAAGGATTAAAATAAACTTTTAGATTAAGATAAAAATAAAGAGATATATAATTTACTTTAAAAAGACTTTCTAAAGGTAGATAAAACTAGCTTTTATAGCTTAAAAGATACCTTTAAAGTAGAGTAAGAGAAGTTAGTTAATAAATAGTATAAACTACTTATTAAGGTATTATAAAAAAAATATAAGCTTTTTTTTAATTTTAAAATCGTTTAGTAACTAATATTTAAACTAATTCTTAATTATAATTATAATTAACTTATTAATTATACTAAAGATCTTTTTTTATTTATTTATTTAATTAGGAGTAACCTTTTAATTTACTATATTAAGTAACTTATACTTATTTAAAAAAAAAAGAAAAAGAAAGTAGTTAGGAATTTATCTTTAAAGGATAATAATAATATAGTAAGTCCTTATTCTTATTTAAGTAGTAAATTACTTTTTAAAGAGAAAATAGTTTAAAAAATACTTTTAAAAAGCCTTTAGAAGTAGTCTTTAAGTTCTTACTATCTATATAAGACTTAAAAATAGGATATAAAAGGTAACCTAATTCTAAAGTTTAGTTCTATCTATAAATACCTTTATATTACTTATTTAAAAAGTATTATTATAGGTATATTATAGGAGGAGTATATTATAACTAATAATAACTCTTATAAGTAATATATAGAAAACTAATCTACCTATATTAGAAAAGTATAGTAAAGACTCTTATATATATACTATTAATATAAAAGGCTTATTTTCTCTAAGTCTAGGTAGCTAAAAGCTAGCCCTTAAATAGGCTTTTAGGTTACTAACTTATATATATAAATAGTAGTTAGAATAGTATTTTAATACTTACCTTTTTTACTTTTATATATATCCTATTAGTAAAAGCTAAATATATTTAATTCCCTCTTTAACTTATAGTCCTGTTTTAGAATATATATCCTTTACCTTTTAAAAGGTAGGTAAAGAGTAGAACTATTAGTATATAATCTCTTTATATAATTCTATATAACTAAAGAAATAGGTATATTTATTAAAGGACTTTAGAATTAATTTATATAAATTATTCTTCCTTTTTCCCTTAGTTCTATAATAACTAGTCCTTATAGATACTAATACTCTAGCTTTTTAAGCCTTTTAAAAAGTATAGAATTAAGGCTTCTTCTAAATATCTAATTACTTTATTAATCTTATATATAATTAGTTATAGTAGCTAGAAGAGGTTTAAAAGAGTGTTACCTTTTAGATTATTACTAGACTTTAGAAGCTTTATCTTAAATTATCTTATATATAAGGTACTGTTAGGTAATAATATTATAGCTATATTTAAGATCTTATATATATTAATATAATATATATCTAAAGGATAATAGTTAGGTAATAATATTATAAAAATATATATATATCCCTTAAATAAGTATATAAATAACGCTTAGAAAATAGAAGGAAAATCTAGGTAATAATATTATAAAAATATTTACCTTTTTCTTTAAAAGTAATAGAAGTTATCTATTTAATAGTAACACTATAGCTATAATACCTTTAAATCTAACTTATTCTTAATATATTTATATAGATACCTCTTTCTTCCTTATTATCTATACCCTTTATAGTATTAATTAATATTAGAAAAGTATAGTAAAGACTCTTATATATATACTATTAATATAAAAAGCTTATTTTCTTTAAGTCTAAGTAGCTAGAAGCTAGCCTTTAAATAGGCTTTTAGATTACTAACTTATATATATAAATAGTAGTTAGAATAGTATTTTAATAACCTATTATAATATAGATTTAAGCTATACTAACCTTATTAAGTGCTTTATTAAGAGTATTAAATTAAGTAGTTATAAACCTTTAGTAAGTACTTTTTAAACTATTTTTTAGTTTAAATAAACTAATCTATATATAGTAAAAGAAATATAATAGTATAACCCTTTATAATTATTATAATAATTATAAAAAGCTTTATAAAAAGTAAAAGGAGGATTTTAAAAAGAATAGTATTATATACTAGAACCTATCTTTAGTTAGTCTATATAATTCTAGTATTTAGATATTTAGTTTATTACTTTTAGTTATAATATTTTTAAGTAGATATAAGCTAAAATAACGTTTTAATATACCTTTTAAAAAACAGAAGATTAATTTTAGTTTTAGTTTAACTTTAGAGATATATACTATAGTTATAAATTCTTATATAGCTATAAAGGGATTTTTTAAAAGTACTATTAATTTAAATAGCCCTTTTATTATAGGATTCTTAATATTACTTTAAGCTTTTAAAGAGGATATTTATTATAACTTATAATTACTTTTTAAAAATAATTAGTATTTTAAATAATAGATATAAAATAATTTTTAAAAGGTTAGATTAAAAGGGATTTAATCCTAAAAAATACTTTTTAATATAAAATAATATCTATTATTTAAAGCCTAAGGATTTTATAGCTTATTTAATACGTTTTAAATAGTTTTACTTTTAAGAATTTACTTACTTTTACTTTACTACTTTATTTTTTTTATTTTAAATAAGTTTCTTATTAGAATACTATTTTAATTACTATTTATATATATAAGTTAGTAATTTAAAAGCCTATTTAAAGGCTAGCTTCTAGCTACCTAGACTTAGAGAAAATAAGCCTTTTATATTAATAGTATATATATAAAAGTCTTTACTATACTTTTCTAATATTTCTATATATTAGTAAGGTTTATAAGTAATTAAAAGTATTTAAACTTTATTTATAAAAGGTTTTTTATAAGTCTATTAGTTAGTATATTATTTATAATAATATATATAATATTAAAACTCTTATTTAAGAATTCCTATTTAAGCTATATATTCTAAATATCTATATATTAAAGATAGGTTATTAACTACTTATCTTATTAAATTATTAGTTTAATTATTTATTAATTATTATAGTAAATTTTCTAGATATCTCTTATACTTAAGGTAAAGTTTTAAAAGAGTCTTTTAAAGGCTATTATCTCTTTAGTAGTTTATTTAAGGTTAAAGAGTTTAGCCTTAGTTATTAAAGTAGTAACTATTACTTAATAAGTAGCTTTCTACTAGATTATACCTTTAAAAAGTAAAAAGATATATCCTTATAATAATTTCTATAATTCCTTATTATTTATAAATAAAGCGTCTATAGCTATTATAAGTATAGTTCTACCCCCTATATCTCTAAAGTAGATTAAGAGGTAGTATATTATATAAAGGTATTATATAACTTAGTTTATAGTAGAAATGTATTATTTTAAAGGGTTTATTAAAAAGTATAATAGTATTAAGTAGGTAAATATAATATTAGATTATATTATAATTATAGTAAATAGAATTAATCTAATTTTTATTTAGAATTTATAAACCTACTTTTTTATTACTTATCTTAAGTTCTTTTTAAAGTTAATAGATAGAAGGGAAGTTAATAGGAAAATACCTTCTATAAGATTAAATTATTTTATAATCTTCTTAATATATAAGTTATAAATTAAAAAGAGCTTTTTCTTTTAGTAATTATATATAATATAAATTCTAAAGTAGTATTTAGTTACTCTTTAGTCCTTTATTTTATATATCTTCTTTAAAGAGTTAATAATTAATTTACTAGCTATTTTATTATTTTAATAGTAAAGAACTAAGATATTATTTATATAGAAGATTATAAAGACTTTTTATTTATTATTTATAAAAAGATATAGGTCCTCCTTTATAGGCTTTAATTTAAAAGATTTTAGCTTTATTAAGAATTCTTTATACTAAAGTAAAAGTATATCTTATAGCCTATATAAAGTATATATAAATTAAATATATTTTCTAAGTATTTTAAAACTGTTTAGGAAATAGTAAGTAACTAGCTTACTATTTATCTCTATATTTAGAAATATATTAACTATATCTAATTAATAGATTTTAAAGTTAAACTAAGCTATAATTACTATTATAATTTAAAAAGTCTTTACTATAAGAGTTACTATATATATATATTATAATAGATTTTTATTTTAAAGATTACCTTTTATATAGATTCTTACTTTATAGCGTTTTAAAAAACTATCTTTATCTAGTTTATAGGTAAGAACCTACTTTAAAGGTAGTATTTTAAATATAATATCTTATATATCTACTACTCTTTAGATACTCTTTCTAGTTAACTTATTAATTTCTAACTAATAAGTAGTATAAAATAACTCTTTTAAGTTAGTAGGTAGCTTATTAATATAGCTAAACTATATTAAAAGTAGTAGTAAATTAGAAATAATATACTTTATACTTAGTTTTAAAAGTAACTTTTAGTATTATATATTTAGAATTACTTTAATAACTATTATATAAAGTATTTTATAAGTATAGTCTACTTTTTAAACTACTTTCTATTAATTAAGTAGATAAGTGTTAAAGAAATTATTTTATTCTCTATTTATAAACTAAAGTTTAGTTTAAGATTTATCCTTTTAAATTACTATATTATAAAAGATAGGTTTACTATTTAGTAAGTTACCTCTAAGTAGATATTTATTATTAATATAGGAAATAAAGTTAATTTATCTTTTTTCCCTCTTTTTAGATATACTCTATTATTTAGATATACTTTCTAAAGGTAATCTCTAGGTTCTTCTACTTATTCTTACTAATAGAGTATAGCT
>MU842917.1:0-88449 GCA_030867305.1 Colletotrichum zoysiae | reverse complement strand
TAGCTTTATAATACACCCCTTTAGCTATAATCTATATTATAGGTAAATAAATATAAAAATAAATTATTTAATAAAAGAAAAATAAAGTAATTATAGGTTAAAAAGTCTTCTTTTAACTAGTTCTTATAGATAAAAGAAATAGTATCCTTATTCTAACTGTTAAAAGGAATAGCGTCCTTATTTAAACTATTAAAAGGAATAGTATTTTTATTTAAACTGTTCCTTTAAAATAATATTATTATTTAATAAGAAGGTATAAGTTACTTAGTTTTACTCCTTCCTTTCTTATAATAGGTAGAGTTAAAATATTTTAACTATTAATTTTCCTATTTACTTCTTTTTTTTTCTTTTCTAATTATTATTATTAGTATTATAGTAAGTTATTCCCTTTTCTAGTTATTAACTATTATCTAGAGTAATTTTTTATTTATAGATTATAATCCTAAGTAAAAAGTAGATAGTTAAGAGGAATCTATATTCTAGAAAATAAAATCTCTTTAATAAGCTTCTTTAAAAGGTATAAATAGAATATTAGAAGCTAGAAACGCTTCTCTTTATTTATAATAATACTAGCTAACTTAGTACTATTAGCTCTTTAACCCTAAATATAGGTCTTAGTTTAGATTTTAACCTAAATAACCTTAATATATCTAGATCTAGTTCTAATACTAGTTCTCTATAAAGTGTAGAGAATTAGAATAACCTTTTAGATTAAGATAAAGATAAAGAGATATATACTTTACTTTAAAAAGACTTTCTAAAGGTAGATAAGACTAGCCTTTATAGCTTAGAAGATACCTCTAAAGTAGAGTAAAAGAAGTTAGCTAGTAAATAGTATAACCTATTTATTAAAGCGTTATAGAAGAAATATAAGTTTTCTTTTAATTTTAAAATTATTTAGTAACTAATATTTAAACTAGTTCCTAATTATAATTATAATTAACTTATTAATTATACTAAAGATCTCTTTCTATCTACCTATCTAATTAAAAGTAACTTTTTAACTTACTATAGTAAGTAACTTATACTTATTTAAAAAAAGAAGGAAAAAAAGGTAGTTAAGAATTTATCTTTAAAGGATAATAATAATCTAGTAGACCTATATACCTATCTAAGTAGTAAATTGCTTTTTAAAAAGAAAACGTTTTAAAAAATACTTCCTAAAGGCTAATAGAAGACGTCTTTAGGATCTTACTATCTATATAAGACTTAAAAGTAGAATACTAAGGGTAATCTAATTTTAGAATTAGGTTCCTCTTATAATTACCTTTATATTACTTATTTAAGAAGTATTATTATAGGTATATTATAAGGGGAATATATTATAACTAATAGTAATAGTTATAAGTACTGTATTAAGAATTAGTCTACTTATTATAATATAGATCTATATTTTACTAAACTTATAGAGTAGTTTATTAAAGGTATTTAATTAGATAGTTATAAGCCTTCTATAAGTACTTCTTAAGCTATTTTTTAATTTAAATAAACTAATTTATATATAATAAAAGAAATATAATAGTATAACCCTCTATAACTATTATAATAAGTATAAGAAGCTCTATAAAAAGTAGAAGGATAATCTTAAGAAGAATAGTATTATATACTAGAACCTACCTCTAGCTAGTCTATATAATCCTAGTATTTAAGTATTTAGCTTATTACCTCTAGTTACACTATCCTTTAGTAGGTATAAGCTAGAATAACGTTCTAATATACCTTTTAAAAAATAGAAGCTTAATTTTAGTTCTTATTTAACTTTAGAGATATATACTATAGTTATAAATTCTTATATAGCTATAGAGGGATTTTTTAAAGGTACTATTAGCTTAAATAGTCCTTTTATCTTAAGATTTAAAATATTACTTTAAGCTTTTAAAGAGGACGTTTATTATAACTTATAATTACTTTTAGAAATAATTAGCGTTTTAAATAATAGATATAGAATAATTTTTAAAAGGTTAGATTAATAGGAATTTAATCTTAAGAAATACTTTTTAATATAAAACAATACCTATTATTTAAAGCCTAAAGATTTTATAGCTTATTTAATACATTTTAAACAGTTTTACTTTTAGAAATTTACTTACTCTTACTCTACTATTTTATTCTTTTTATTCTAAATAAGTTCTTATATATTAGTAAGGTTTATAAGTAATTAGAAGTGTTTAAACTTTACTTATAAAAGGTTTTTTATAAGTCTATTAGCTAGTATATTATTTATAGTAATATATATAATATTAAAACTCCTATTAGAGAATTCCTATTTAAGCTATATATTCTAAATATTTATATATTAAAGGTAAGTTATTAACTACTTATTTTATTAAATTACTAGTCTAATTATTTATTAATTATTATAGTAAATTTTCTAAATATCTCCTATACTTAGAGTAAAGTCTTAAAAGAGTCTTTTAAGAGCTATTATCTCTTTAGTAGTTTATTTAAAGCTAAGGAGTTTAGCTTTAGTTATTAAAGTAGTAACTATTACTTAGTAAGTAGCTTTCTACTAAATTATACCTCTAAAAAGTAAGAAGATATACCCTTATAATAATTTCTATAATTCCTTATTATTTATAAATAAAGTATCTATAGCTATTATAAGTACTATCCTACCTCCTATATCTCTAAAGCAGATTAAGAGGTAGTATATTATATAGAGGTATTATATAACTTAATTTATAGTAGAAATATATTATTTTAAAGGGTTTATTAGGAAGTATAATAGTATTAAGTAGGTAAATATAATATTAAGTTATATTATAATTATAGTAAATAGAATTAATCTAATTTTTATTTAGAATTTATAAACCTACTCTTTTATTACTTATCCTAGGTTCTTCTTAAAGTTACTAGATAGAAAGGGAGTTAATAAGAAAATACCTTCTATAAGGTTAAATTGTTTTATAATCTTTTTAATATATAAGTTATAGACTAAAAAGAGCTTTTTCTTTTAATAATTATATATAATATAAATTCTAAAGTAGTATTTAGCTGCTCTTTAGTCCTTTATTTTATATATCTTCTTTAAAGAGTTAATAATTAATTTACTAACTGTTTTATTATTTTAATAGTAGAGAACTAAGATATTATTTATATAGAAGATTATAAAGACTTTCTATTAGTTATTTATAAAGAGATATAGGTCCTCCTTTATAAGCTTTAATTTAAGAGATTTTAGCTTTATTAAGAATTCTTTATACTAAAGTAAAGGTATATTATATAGCTTATATAAGGCATACATAAGTTAAATATATTTCCTAAGTATTTTAAAACTATTTAGGAAATAGTAAGTAACTAGCTTACTATTTATTTTTATATTTAGAAACGTATTAACTATATCTAATTAATAGATTTTAAAGTTAAACTAAGCTATAATTACTATTATAACTTAAAAAGTCCTTACTATAAGAGTTACTATATATATATATTATAGTAGATTTTTATTTTAAAGATTACCTCTTATATAGATTCTTACTTTATAGTATTTTAGAAAACCGTTCTTATTTAGTTTATAAAAAAAAACCTACTTTAGAGGTAGCACTTTAAATATAATATTCTAAGTATCTATTACTCTCTAAATGGGCTTATGGCCATTTACCGCGCGATTGTACGACTTCAGCCAAAAATAACTTCTACTTCGACCAGCCAGCCAATTTGCCAGCGAACAGTACCTCCGTTACACGACTTCAACAGTCAATGGGCACGTGACTTTCAAGTTCCGAAACAAGGTTTAATATTGCACTTTTGGGGCCTTTTGGTGAAAGACTTCCCCCTCCCCGAACGCCTAACACTAGATAAATCACTCCGCCGTCAAAGAAACGCCGCCAATTCAAGCCCTTTTCCGTTATCTGCTGACCCAGCCGCCATCTAGAACGCCGTCCTCCAAGACCCCCGCGCCGTCCCGATCCAACGGATCCGACGTCCCAGCACTGCCGCCGTCAGCAAATGCCCCAAGCATTACAGCATCACAGCCAAACTCACCTATCACTAAGGGCCACGCAAGGATTTCGCCAGTCCCCTTTTCAACTGGTCATAGGCCTTAATGGCCTCTGCTGCTGCTTCTATGATATTATTATAATAAGGGAGGTCCTCTAGGTAAGGACTTCTTAGCCGGTTAATGAACTCTAGCTGGTCCTTAAAGCCTAAGATCTGACGCCGTACGTTATTACTAGGCTAGTCTTTAGCTAGAAGCTCTAGGCTAAAGGTTCTAACAGTTACCCTCTTAGTAAGGGATAGAGAGTTAAACTCTCTGTTAATAATAGCCTGGAAGCTAAGCTTTGCAGCCTTAGGGCCGGTTTAGATGAAGTCCTGATAGGCTGCCTGAGGGGTAGAGTGGCCCTTAGCCTGGGGAAGGCCCCATGGGTTTGGACTGGTGATATGCATAGTAAGCGATGGATGGAAACAAAGAGGAGTGTTGTGTATGTGTTGAAGATGGATGGGATGGAAGGAGGACGAGCCCAGAGACAGCTTCAGCTGCCTTTTTATATATCTAGCCATGGCCAGTAAGGTTGCTGGTAAGTAAAGCTATCTCTGGTACTGTTGTTAGTATTTAGTGTGACTTACGGCGTAAGGTTTTTAATAACGACCTTGGTGGTAGAGTTTGGAGTCATTGCGTGGCTTGCAAGTTAGTCACCCCGTCGCAAAGCCATCACGACCTTAATAGTAGATTTAACAGTGCCATTATTACCGGTTGTTGCTAACGTTCCGGCGCCCAAAGGTCGTTCGCATATATAACCATAGTTAAAGTGAAGTTAGATTCAGCAGTTGCCCTACATTATTAGGTATTATTTACTGCATTAAGATATTAAGATACAGTACAGGCCAGAGGTGCTGCATATTAGGTTTTATATACTGTAATTACATTTACTAAGTGAACTGCACTAGACTGCTTATAGGGGTTTAGAGCGATTATATTTATTAATTACTCTCTAAATACCCTTCTTAATTAACTTATTAATTTCTAACTAATAAGTAGTATAGAATAGCTCTTTTAAGTTAGTAGGTAGCTAATTAATATAGCTAAACTATATTAAAAGTAGTAGTAAATTAGAAATAATATACTTTATACTTAGTTTTAGAAGTAACTTTTAGTATTATATACTTAGGATTACTCTAATAACTGTTATATAAAGTATTTTATAAGTATAATCTGCTTTTTAAACTACTTTCTATTAATTAAGTAGATAAGTATTAAAGAAATCGTTTTATTCTCTATTTATAAACTAAAGTTTAGTTTAAGATTTATTCTTTTAAATTACTATATTATAAAAGATAGGTTTACTATCTAGTAGGTTACCCTTAAGTAGATATCTATTATTAATATAGGAAATAAAGTTAATTTATTTTCTTCCTCTCTTTTTAAATATATTCTATTACTTAGATATACTTTCTAAAAGTAACCTTTAGGTTCTTTTACTTATTCTTACTAGTAGGGTATAGCTCCTTACCCCTTAAGCTAATATTACTTAATATATTTAGATTACTCTAGTTAGACTTTATATATTAGATAGTCTTTCTATACTTAAAGTTAACTCCTATATATCCTTTTAATTAACTAGTTATTTCTATATAGGTAGGTTATCTATTCTAATATAAATTATATTTATAATCCTTTCTCTTAATAGAGATTAGCTTAAAGTGCTTTCTATAGTACTTACTACCTACTTATCTTCTTTTAGATACTATATTTATTCTATCTTAATACTTAGAATAAAAGGTTCTAATTATAGCTCTAGCTTAAGTATAGATTCTAATAATAGTAGATTTCTTTCTAATTATTATATTAGTAATTTAGTTTTATTAACTTTTTTAGTTTACTCTTTAGTATTATTATTAGTTTTAAAAGAGTTTTCTATTAAGAGATCTATTAGATCTTTTACTTCTAGTACCTTAAGTATTATATTTAAGTTTATAGATAGAGTCTTAAGTTCTATAATTTTTTATATAATTTTTAGTTTAATTATAAGATAGGAATTATTTAGTATATAGAATTTTATTTTATTAAAAATTATATTTTTAATAATAAACACCTAATAAAGGGTTAGAACCTATATTCTATATAGGTTATATATATTTAGTATATAACCTACTAGATACCTAATATACTCTTAAGGAACTACTTTAAAAAGCCTCTTTTTAATACCTTTTTCTCTTTTTTACTTAAAAGGATAAATATAACACCTATATATATAAAGCTAGCCTTAATATAAGTAGAGATCCTATATTATACTTATATTTAGAAATAGGATATACTACCTTATATATTAGTAGTACTAGGCTTCTTTTACTTCTACTAGTAATTTCTAATTATTATATTTTTATAAACTAATACTAATTATTTATATAGCTACTATAACTACTTCTAACTATAAATTAGTTAATAAGTTTACTACTATTATTATTTTAATTACTTAAGTTATTACTTTTTTACCTACCTTTTTACTCCCTCTAGTTAGTTCTTTTATATAAGGTAGAGTAAGCTCTAGATTAATACTAAGTTCTTTAGTCTAAAGTTAATAGGTAGTATAGCTTTAGATAGCTATTATAGCCTACTTAATATTTTATTTAATCTTATAAATTAATAGGCGCTTTTACTTTTTAGTCTATTATTTAAATAGGTATAGTGCTTTAAACACTTTATTATAGGTTTTATTTACCTTTAGAAAGATAAAAGGCTGTTTAATATACTTATCTTTAATAATAAGTATCTATTTAGATCTATTAAAGCTTAGTAAGTAGTTAAAAAGGTCCTATAATATCTAATAAAAGGGTTAGATTAACCTTCCCTTTAAAGTTTATTTAGAAATTATTTAAGAAGTATAGGTTTATATATAGTATTTATATTCTAACTAGAATAATACTTAAATCTTTATACTATAAACGTTTATAACTAGATATTAAAGTGTATTTAGTCCTAAATAGCCTAATTAAAGGTACTAAGTTATTATATTATTTAATCTATTTCCTTTAGTATTATAAGATAGCCTCTAATATTATAATACTTATTTTAAAAAGGAAAACACTCTAGCTATACTATATAAAATAAGAAAGTAGGAAGACTAAATAATATATTAAAGGAAGACTAAATTAAATTTCTAAATAAGTCTATAAACTATTTTACTCTTCTTAAGCGGTCCAGTTTATAATATATAATTAAGTTTATAGTACTAAACTCCTACCTTTCTTAAATATACTTCTAAAATAATATTAATATAGAAATTCTTAATATAACAGACTTTATAGAGTATAAGATTATATAGTCTATTAAGTTCTAATAGGATTCCTTTAATAGTATACTTCTTTTTCTTTATAATAAGAAATAAGATTAATCCTACTTTAACTATCTTATTTAGGTTAGCTTCCTCTATAGAACTAAGGTCTAAAAGGGATAAGTTATTAACTAAATAAGTAGCTCTATAGTTATTAAATATAGTACTTTTAAAAAGAATATATAAACTGTTAAAGCTATAAGTAAAAATACTATATAAAGTAGGATTAGTATTAGTTTTTTTAAAGAGCTTAGGATTAATTACTATATAGTTAATAGAGTTTAATAATAAACTAAGGTTTCCTTATTTAGTATCTTTTAAAGTAGTATCTTTCTCCTTTAAGGTTATATCCTTCTCCTTTTTTAGTAGTAGTTACTTCTTTTTCTTATTTAAAAGCTCTATCTATTTCTTATTAATTAGCTAATATAATACCTACTTCTATTTATCCTCTTTTATATATTTAAGGATTTTAGTTAACTTTTTTAAAGTTTATTTAAGGTTTTAGTTATAGGAAAAGCCTCTTACTATAAATTTAATATAAAGGCAGTTAGGTAGTATATATATTATAGGAACCCTATATAGGTAATCCCTTATTTTTAATATTTAATTATTATCTAACTGTTCTAAAAGTATTATATAGACCCTTAAGACCTTAGTTTTACCTTTTAATATAGTTTCCTTTTAATAAAGTGTAATAAAGGTTACTCTATATATACTAAGAGAGTATACTACTTCTCTATTTATTTCCTATTTAATAAAGCAGTTTAAAATATCTCTTCTTTAAGTAGGTAAAAGTTATTATAAAATAGCCTTAAGAAATATTTTTATAGCTAAATTACTTTAAACTTCTAGTATCTTATATTATTTTACTTAAAAGTAATATTTTAACTAGTTAGTATACTATAAAGATAGATTTATACTAGTATTTATTTAAGTAAGAATAAAGAGGTATTCTTTTTAAATTATAGTAAGAGTTATAGTATTATTTAGAGTGTATATTTACTTAAGAATATAAATAAGTACTTTTAATAATATATCCTTCTCCTTTTATAGCTAAGTTAGATCCTCTATTATTCCTTTATTAAAGAGTTCTATTTATATAGGAATAAGAAATACGTTATTAACTATAATTCTTACTTAAGATTTAATTACTTTATAGGCTTATATTTATTTAGTAATTTTTAAAGTATTATTATTTATACTAACTTCTATTTTATAAAGTACTATTATATTAGAAGTTATAATTAAAATAGCTTTTACTTAAACTAAGTTTTAGTTATAATCCTTTAGCTATTCTTTAAATAGTTTAATAGTTAGTTTTTAATTAATTTTTAAGTTAGACTTATTATTTAAGTTAATATACTTTTAGATTTTTTTACTATAGGTATAGTACTTTAAAGTAATATACTATTTAGACTAATCCTATCTTAAAGTAAGCTTTATAAACTTATTAATATCTATTATATTATTATTTTTAATTAGTATAATTACTAATAGTAAAGGAATAAATTAGAATACAGTTTAAAAGAGACTTATAAGAGTAAGAAAGAGGTAGTAAATTACTAGATCTATTATAATATCTAGAGGCTTATTTATATAAAGAGCTAGACTTATAACTATAATAAACTGTAGCGTCTATTAAGTATAGTATAAAGTAGTTATCCTATTTAAAATATAGATTCTAACTAGAAAGCAGTTAAAATACCTATATAGACTAGTCTGTACGTCTAGTAAGCTATATCTATAGTGGGTCACAACTAATACTAGCTACACAAAGCTATTCCAGCTTCATAACAAATCTTTATTATGATTTCATTTAATTACATGCTCTTGTATATCTAACAAAACAGATGATATGCTCAATAGTATGTTCAGTTCGCTAGCGTTAAACGGCTGCAAATAGACATGATGCTGGCTGCGCATTTGAACGCCACCATGAATGAAGTCCAAAACAAAAATTATCTATGCGTATGAAAGGTATTTCCACATGTGGGAGCTTACGTTTTCCGAGGCTAAACGTTTAAACCGCCGCTAGAAGCTGGGGGCTCAGCCGCCATCTCGCAGCCGCAACTATGGCGGCACCGACGACGAGTGTAGTCCCTGTCCACATGGACAACGCAAGGTATCCCGAATGGGCGACAATCTGCCCGCTGATCGGAGGCCCGACGAGGCCGCTGTCGATTCTTGTTAGCGCTTGCTCTCATGGGCAAAGGTTTCATCGAATGGTTCGGGCATCTCACGTTATTGCGATGGAGCCCATGGCGAAGCCAATGGCCGCGCCCTGTTTGCCTCGAGGGGCAATCTTTCCTACGCATGCGCTTTGCAAACTGATGACGGCCTGCGAAATATGTGTCAGATCACTGATGCCGAAGCGGGGGCCATCTCGATAAACTCACTCCGGAGCAGAATCCATACGCCAGACTCCAAACGGCCAACCCGGCCAGGGAGGAAGCTGCTGTCCAACAGAAACCAACGACACCAGCCGAGAATGCCACGAGTGCGAGAACGTTGAAATGTCCGTATCGGTCAGCCAAGAGCCCAGGAATTACTCTGCCAAAGAGAGAAGCCCCATTGAGTCCAGATAAGAGGTAGAACGCCGTTGACGACGGAATCCCATGAGACACGCCGAATGCAGACACGAAAAACAAGGGAGTGAATAAGCCAAAATAGCCGAGGGCAAGCCCGCTACATAGCAGAAGGAACGTCTTATTCTTGAGGATAGAAAGGCTGGACTTTTGGTCAGGGCGTTGACCTTCGTCCGTCAAGGACGCGGTGCCCTTCTCGTTTCCGTCGGACGATGATTCCGGAGGGGCCTGCGCGGGCTTGGGTGCCGGTGCATTGACAACGGTGAGGCACGCCACGACTAGAAGGGGCATCATGGTAAAGCCGACGGCGCGCAACGTCCAGGCGAAGCTCACTTTTCGGAAGTTGAGGAGCTGCTCGAGCATGATGGGCCAGATGATGCCGCCCATGGAGGAGCCGCCGATGGTTAAGCCTAGAGCCAGGCCTCTGCGGTGAGGCATGCGGCGGGAAACGATGGCCACAGCAGGGCAAAAGACGATGGACGTGCTGATGCCGAAAAGAACACCCTGAGACAAAAATACCTGGTAATATTGGGTACAGAGAGATGTCATGAAGAGAGAGAGAAGCAGACCAACACTGCCAATACACATGGGAATCTAGTTCATGTTAGTCCCAGGCTAAGTCGAGGGATGTAGCCTAGGTCTCGTACCGTAGGACCCAGTCTATCGCACAGGATGCCTGCTATCGGCGCGACGAGAAAGGATAGGCAGATGGACACGGAACCAATCCATGCAATGTCGGATTCGGAGCGTGCAAAGTAACTCTGATAGTATTCCTGGAACACGCCGAAGGCGTTGAGGAAACCGACGGTGCAGAAAAGCGAAAAGGACGCGCCGAGGACGGCAAGCCATGATCTGAGGCTATTCGCAAACATAGAAATAAGCCTTTACCCATTCTTTTGCTGGGGAGAGGATTGGTATACCTATCGTAGCCTACAGGTTGGTGAACTGCTTCCATGGTATTGTTTTCTGGAGTTGCTGCTCGGAATAATAATATAATACGGTCGAGATGCTTGACGATTGCGCATATGCAAGCCACGCTTCTGGTCTTTCTCAATGAATGCAGTTGAAAGGAAAGGAATGCCCACGATCTAGCCGTCTCTTCCTGCATTTTATATCGACTTGGATGACTGCTTTGTCGTAGCGTGGTGGAAAGGAACGAGCGAGACATTGGGAAGGGGAAGGAGGCGCCGTAAGCGCCGCGGATTATCCGCGGAGGCAAAGCAGATCCCTCTGTCCGCGGAAGGTCCGCGGGGCGGTGCTGACCTGCCTACCCCGGATTCTTGACCTCAACAACTACACCAAAACCAACAACACCAAAACCAACATCAGCGAAATCCCACCCGCTCACCACCTGTCTCGTCGAGATTGTCTGCATTCCAGTATGAAGCGTCGTGCGGATTTTGAGCCAAAGGATTCAGGAAAGCAACGCCGACAGCCGCAAGTCTCGTGCGACTCGTGCCGGAAGAAGAAGCTCAAATGCGACCGCGGGAATCCATGCTCAAGTTGCCTAGTCCGTGGTTTGCCCTGCACAGGACACCCGAGCTCGCATAGTCCGGTTGCACAATGGAGGTGCGTATGCACTGCGAGGTGATATGATTTGTCGACTTGGAATCCTCACAGGTCGGCAGCAACGTCGCCTTGGCTCTTGGCACCGGCACCGATGATTCCATCCTGGGTCGGCTACAGAGACTTGAGCATGCTGTGTTCGGGTCCCCGGCGTCTACCGGAGCTTCCGCGAACCAAGTTCTGGCGGGAACCCAGCATGAAAGCGAGAGAAGAAATACAAGCACTCGGCATCGGATTCCTAGCCCTTCCGGCCAGCGGCATTTACAAGAGCCCTTGCGACCCAGCGAGAGACAACAAACAGCAACATTCCTTGATTCAACCTTCACACGCAATGGTATTAGCGTAAGTTGCACACGACGAACGCCTAAGCGAGCAACATCATGATTTCGTCGTCCAAGTACTAATATTTGTAGATTACCTCACCATACGACAAGGTTGATTACCATGTTGCCAACGTCTCTCAGTTCCCAAAGACACCCGCCAGCATGACCCCAGGCCAGACCCCTACCGACCACTCCGACATCCGACTGGAAGCCTGGCTGATGACACACGAAGAAGCACTTCTCCTGCTCCAAGACTTTGTCGACAACCCATTTCATCTCCTTTCCATCATACATGCCCCAGCCGCGAGGTTGATCATCAACAACTTCTATCAAGGCCTTGCCTCGAGCGAAGAACCCAATCCGGCGCATGCTGCCCTGATTCTGAGTATCGCTGCTTCAAGTGCTTTCTTTTACCATGAAAATTCCAAATCACGCAACTCTTTCGCATCCACCGAAGAGGCGACACAGACCGCTTTGAGTTGGCTCAAATCTGCACTCAACATCCTAGAGAAACCTCGGACGAGCCAATCCAACTCTCTGGAAGAAGTCCAGGCAAGGTCCGTGCTGGCCTACTTGGTCTACAACATGGAGGGCTGTTCGGCCCTCTTCAGGTTCATGCATGGCTGCTCGCTGGTGACTGCCCGGGAAATAGGTCTACACTTGATCGATAGCCCGTCTTCATCCGCGCAACAGGACGACGTTATCACAAGGGAAATCAAGCGAAGACTCTGGTGGCATATCGCGGCAACGGACTGGCAAGTTCCGTTCTCATTTCTCCGGTTTCGATATACTGAACGATTCACAGGATGCTTGGCTGGATGGGTGGGCCAACAGATGGAACATACAACGTGCAACCAAGACAGATGAACGTCAAGTATCCTCGAAACATCAACGATGACGAAGCTAGTCTTTCAGACGAGACGTTCAAACTGCCGCCGGATACACCGACGGCGTTGACCTGTTTCATCAAGCGAATCCGGCTCTCGGAGATCGCCCGCTCCATTATCGATGCCAGAGTTCCAGGAGTTCCGGACGCAGAAGTCATCGACTACGATAAAGTCCTCGAGCTCGACAGGCTCTTCGAGGACGCTTTTTCCGAGTTCCCTCCTTTCCTTTGCCCAGCCGCCCCAATGCCTAGCGGTGCTCCACACTATTTAGCCTTCCAGAGAGACGTTCTTCTCCTTGGCTTCCACTCTCGACGGGCACGACTGCACCGTCCCTTTCTCTTGCACGACAAGCAAGATGCTCACTACCAACCGTCGCGAGAAATCTGTCTGCAGTCTGCACGCATAGTTCTTTCAATTGCCACAAGTCTGCTTCGAGCTTCGAAAGACAGAGAAGCCGGCTCCGCACTCAAAGCCAGGGTCATAGGCTTCCGTCTGGGCTGCGTAATCGGCCACATGTTCATGGCGTGTACAATACTGGCTCTCAACGCTGGAATGGGTCCTGCTCGCGGGACGCAACTAGCAGGAGAAGGGCAGGATTTAGCATCTGCCGCAGCGTCAGAATCACACGCCGAAGTGGCACAGGCTTGCAGCGTGCTTGCTTCGGCAGGAGAGGAGTCACCGGTAGCGGAGAAACTCGTCAGAAATCTCACCAATGTGTTGCGTCGCTATCGTATCGGAGGAATGGATGATATCGCCTCGCCAGAGTCGGAACACGCAACCACATTGGCTATTGAGTCGCCTGATAATGTATTGGACGATATCTCGAAAAGCAACAAGAAGACCAGTGGATCAAACGACGACCACAACGCTGCCTACTCAGTCCCGCTGGGAGAGGATGATCTTGGTCTCCATGGCCTGTGGGATGATATGCTGGTTGATGCATCCGCGTTCGGATGGGATCAGCTCTTTGCTGGACTCGACACGTACTGCGGCCCAACCTAGTACCGACTTTGAAGACGGGATTTTGGCTCAGACCCCAGCCCATACTATACGCAGACTTCGTTTATTCTCCTTCTTATTCCCTCAGACTCCCATCATCCAAGTTAAAAGACTATCCAACTCACTGATCACCAGCTACGACACAGCATTGATCGATGATGCCCCTGTACAATACCCTATACCAACCCGCATAATTGCCACCTAGTCTTTTGTCAAAAAAGCAAGTAAAGTGAGCATACGGCCTTTTTAATGAATGTGGTGGATTCGAAAACATGTGAGCGCGGGGCGAATATGTACTTGACCTTCGTCTCAATGTCTGGAGGCAGAAGCCAGTGTATTAGAGGACCGAGAACAACGAGAGTCAACATAGAATCAAGTTTGGCCCTTGTACGATTTCGTCAATTCTATACAGCTTTCCGCAAAGTGTTTTTTGCATGTCGTTCCTTCGGGGGGTTGATAGAGGAGAAGTTTTCAACCTCTCATCGGGAAGTATTTTGATTTTAACTTGAAGACACCATTGCACTATGTCTAAACACCTCTTTGTCATTGCGATAACCTATTATATCGTGACAGAAGGAACTGTCTTGCCTCCTTTACGTGTGCCACAGCGGGGATACACGTAACACAGACGACAAATGCTTCACCCGTCAACACAGACTTAGCATCAAGAAGTGCAACGACGATATAGAGTCTGAAACGCTGTAATGAACTTGTGGCCTGTACTCGGCAAAACACTAATTTCAAAGACTTTGCCGCATTTCCACAGTGTAGTCGCTACAGTGAAGTTGCTAGGCACAAGCAGTATGATTATAACCTTTCTTCATTAATACACGTATACAAAATTGGGATTCTCCTTGTCTGTCAAGTCAGTGAATGCAGTTGCGTTGAGCTCATCAGCCTCATAGTTCACACTTGCGCGCATCTCCGCCCGCAGACTCTCCTTCTTCTTATTCTCCCAGATAAAGGCATACCGCAAGACGAAGAAGAGGACAAGTTCGATGCAGTTGGCTACCAGAAGCGATCCGATACCCAAATGATAGGAAGGAGCCTGGTCAGCCTTGTAGAAGAACGGGCTTGCAATGTTTCCGATACAAGCACCGAACCAGATCATACCGGACACAATCATCTTCTTCGACTGGCCGCCGGTGTTGGAGGTTATGAGCGATAGGGAGAGAACGAATGAGGCCTGGTAAGAGCCGGTGAGGTAACTAAACATTGTATCAGGTCAAGGAACATTGGCCAAGCACCCAGGGGGGGGGGACGTACAAGCATATCAACCGGCCGACGTATGCATCATGAGGAGCCAGGAGGAAACCCAGGGCACCGCCAATGGTGGGCAGCATGAATAAAGCGCACACAAGCGTGCGACTGTTGGCCGGCAAGCGCCTGTTCGCCAAGGCACCAAGCCCGATCCAGATAACGACGAGGGCACCCTGCGGGATACCAAGCAGCGCCGTCTCGAGGGTCCCGAAGCCAAGACCCTTGATGACGAGGGTGGAGAAGTTGGAGATACCGCCGTTGGGGACGTTGGACATGAACCCAAGCAGGGTGAAGAGCCAGGTCTTGTAGTCGGCGTACGCCTCTCTGACCTGAAGCCAGTTGACACGGCGCTGCTCGATGCCCGTCTGGTTGCGTCGCATGCGCGCGATCATGATGAGCCTCTCGTCGTGGGTGAAGCCCCAGATCGTCCGCGGGGAGTTGGGCAGCAGAAGGACGAGAACGACGGCCCAGAAGGAGCAGAAGGCGCCCACGATTAGAAACTCGTAGCGCCACGACGCGAGGGCGCCTTTGATGCGCCCAATCCCGTAGCCTGACGTTGCGTCCCATCAGTGTTACGAACGGAGAAGAGACGGGTGGAAGTGAAGCATTACCGATAAGGCCGCCGCCAGCAACACCAAACCCGTTCCATGCATACCAGGCGGCTATGCGCGACGGCTGCTCGGACCGGGTATAGTACATGGAGGTGATCAGCATGAAGGCGGGATCCGCAATGGCCTCAAATGCTCCGCTGAGGACCCGGAGGGCGAGAAGACCGCCAAAGCTGTGAGCCGCGGCCTGGGCCATGAGCAGAGCCCCCCACATGAATATGTTGAACGAGAGATACCACGCGGGGGGGCAGCGCTGCATGATCAGGTTGGAGGGGATGGCCCAGACGAGCCAGCCGAAGTAGAAGGAGCCCGAGAGCCACGAGTACTCTTCGCCCTTGAGATGGAGACCCTCTTTCAGGCCAAAGATGGCTGCGTATGATCTGCAACGAGTGGTCAGCGAAACGCAGACGTGTTACTTGGAAGGCGGGAGGTGTTTTCACAATGTAGTCTTGTCAACGTAGTAGAAGAAGTAGCAGATTCCGAGCAGCGGCAGGATCCGCATGTCAAGCTTGCGGAGAAGCCGCTTCTCCTCGGCCTGGTCTATCGACTCATCGTTCGGATACCGAGCCAACGCCTGCAGGTATATCTCGGGGTGCTGCTGCTGCACATTATCGGCTTCCACGTGCGGCTTGTGCAGGTTCTGTTCTACATGTTCGACATCGCTCGCGCGAGGTTCGGTTGCAGCCGCCGGGGGAGGAGATGTACCGGCCATTTGGGAGTAACGCGCCTTCGAATCTAGGACTGAGCTTCTTGTATTAATCGTGACGTCTTGGACTGCTGTATCGCTGCGTAATGGCTCTGGGATCTGCTGGGGTATCTCGAAGGTGCGATTTGTGTTTCTTTAAATGCCCGGCATCCTTATGCTGGGAGCAGCGCTTTAGGGAAGCCTCCAAGAACCTGACATCGGCACTTCGGTTTTGGACACCTCCGGATAGAGGTTGTGGAGGCATCCTCAGGGCGGGTTAGGCAAGCTTAAGCGCATCCCCGACTAATCCTCTGCGAATTGGTTTCCTAGATCACGCATCAAGGGTGCGGGGTATGGGATTCGTAGGCGTGTGGATGCGCGCTTACATTGGCCGTCATGTGGAACATGACCATGTTACACCGAGTCTACATATACCGTAACCTAACAATAAACGCGCAAAAGCCATGACCCTTCAGTGGGGCAGACCGGAAGAATACCGTAGACCGTCCGCGAACCAATTCCACGCGAACCCTAGCCCATATCCTAACCCCATCCTAGCCACTTTCCTTAACCTAGGTAGTCTAGTGTGTGCACAGTATTACTCCCAGGTAAACTACCTAGGTAATTGTCAGGTTATCTGAACACTCTGGCAGGACAGCAGCTTCTCAAACCAGATCTCTTCTGCCTACGGCATCGTGGCCTGTATTATGCCTAGCATATCAACAACACCAAGTTAGCTCCCCTTAATATAAGCTCGTCCTTGTCCTAGCTAATAGAACCCTATGCTGCCTTTCTGTTATACGCCCCCATACTAAAGGTCTGTAGCCAGAAGACGAACTGCATTGGCCTCGTCTGCAACCCCTTGTCTGCCATCGCCATAGACTGCTACGTTATGTTAGCTATAAAATAGAAAAGGCTTAGCAGCCAGTCATCTAACTCTACCTTCTCCTGGCTATAGCCTACTTTCACACGCCGCGCAAACGCTTTAACCTGCTGGTCCCCATGCGCTCTTTACAACAGATGGTCGCGCCATAGTTTAATATAATAGCAGCTAGCTTAGGTGTAAAGCTGCTGATATCCTCCACCCTAAAGTCTGCCCTAATGCGGAGCACTATAAAGAATCTAATAAGAATACAGTTATACTTAGTCCCCTTAGTCTGGTGATTAAGTACTAGTATAAATATACTTAACTTGAGTGGGTAGTACGCAACATTGCGGTTGACCGAGAGACACTGGCTCGCGGGAACAAGTCGAGGCCTGCTGTACAATGGCCCGGTACTCAAAAGTATCAGGCCGGCTTGGAAGCCCCCCAACAGCTGCACTGTCTGGTATGTCTATACGCGTAGGACGAACTCGGGGATAACGTGCTTCAGAACTACATCCGCATGTACACATACACATACATGGACTACTATGGCAAGATGGACTTCGACATGCTCCAAGGGCGGGCCCCAGAAGCCTGTGAATGACAAACGCCTATTAGGCTAGTGTAATAGGGGGGTCTGCTCTATGTAGCCTATCTACGCCTTCTTAGTTGCGGGAGACATCTCCTGTCGGCAGGCTTGGCCAGTTGCTTCCCTTTCTCACCTTCCTATAGACCATTATACAGCGCCCCCTCTTATGGCCCTCTCAGAATACAATACATACACCATTTGCTCTGCCAACGTTTTATCATCCGTGTGGTCTCCCAGCCTCGTCATGTGCGTGTGGAGTCCCCAGGCTCCCCGGCAGCGGTTGTGCCTTGCGTAGGCTTCAAGCTTGGCAAATCACACAAGCGGGTGGCGACGTGACTGGGAGGAAGCCAGGTGAGGTTTGGGTTGGCACTGTTGGAACCTCCCGGTGACGCTGGCGCCGCTTCCGATACACCCATGGCGCGCGAAGCTTTTCCACCCACCTTGGCAGGGGGTCCAGGGCTCGCATTGGCTGGGCGGTGTTCAACCGGCCCACAAGCACGGCGCGACCAACAGCCTGCGGCCGTTAGGAAGGCAACGGCTTGGGTCGTCTGGCGAATTAGATGTTGCAGAATACCGGTCTGAACCGCGACCTTACTCTCCGCGAGGTGGGCTCTCCTACGCGTGTCACGGAATCATCCGACAGCGCAGGGTTCCGGCCCAACGAACGCAAATTGCTGCCTTTCCTTGCCGTGGTACTCCCGTATATTATCTGTTTTTTGCTATGGGCCTTCCTTTGGAGCGGCGCCGTTGCTACCTGCCTAAATAACACGCGGGGGCCGGCGGCCGCCGGCGGGGATGGTGCTATATGTAGTCCGAGGCACAGCAAGGCTTCCTAGATGTTAAAAGCCTTCTGGCGCCGAGGTGTTGCCTACATCTGGAGGCCTTCTCGCTCGCACCGTTGCTGGTACCACACCTGCTAAGGACCGTCTAGACCTCCTGCTACGATGAACGATCAGAAGTACGAGCAGCGGATGGACTTTGTCCGATCCGTTCTCCGTCGGAACTGTCTGGAGGTACGAGGCTACTCCTTTCATGGTAGGGGGCGACTTGCTAAAGCGTACAGTAGACCCAAAGCATCGAGCCTGTCGAGTATGACATCAACAGCCCGTTCCCCTACAACAATTTCATCTATCGCGTCACCCTTTCCTCCCCCACGGCCACCGCAGCACCCATCAAAGGCCCCAGTTCCGAAAGGCCTCAGCCAGGCACCGTGCCATGCCCAGCCGGTACGACGTCTCTCATCGTCAGGCTGGCGAATCCAGACCCCCGGACTGGCGTCAACAACGCTAACCGGGTCGAGAGTGAGGTTGCTTTCATGTCTCTTGCGCGACGGGCACTTGCGGCGTCCAAGTACGATCACATCGTCCCCGACGTATACACGTGGGCCGGCATGTCTGGTGGTCAGGGTTTCAGTGTGCAACAGTGTATGCCGGGGGCTATACCCGAGAGAGCGGGGTTTAAGGATTTCTCCCTGCGGGACAAGGTGGCCCTTCTTGGGCAAATGGCTGATATCCTGGCCCTGCTGCAGGGCTTCGAGGTCCGGAGACGGTAGACCGATTTGGAGGGCTGAGGTTCGACCAAAACGGGGACGTCGTCAGTGCGCAGATGACCCTGTTCACGGGCGAGCCTTCTGCGACGTACGCAGACTTCCTCCACAACATATTCAGGGTCAAGCTCCAGGAGGCTGACGAGAACCCCGTGATGCAAGGTTGGAGGGAGGGTGGGCTGCGGTCGAGGCTGGACGATTTTATCCACCGTCGTCTCGCCGAGGTCCGAGCCGGTCCTGGACCGCGGAAGGCCCTCGTTCACGCTGATCTGAGTGAGTTGCCCGCCCACGACTTGTTTCACCTCGGGCGAGCACTAACCGGACCTCATTCTAGCCACTAACAATCTGCTCTTCGACCCCAACACGCTTCGGGTAACTGCCCTGCTGGATTTCGACTTCTCTTACGTCGGCACGGTGGCGGACGAGTTCCTGGGGTTCTCCTTCGGCAACATATGCGGCGGTGCACTTCCGGGGCCATATGAGAGCGCGTCTCGGCTCGCCCTTCGCCAGGCCATGCTTCATGGTTTCTCGGAGACTCCCCCGGAAGTAGACCCGTCTGAGGTTCAGTGGGGCATCGCAGAAGCATGGGATAAAGAGCTTGCCCGCGCGGGTGCAGCCAGGCCCTGCACGATATCTTGTTTCGAGGAAATAGCAAACATCTACTGGCTCCAAGGTACAGTCAGCCCCTTTGAGTTGGATAACCCGATGATGAGGAAACGGATGACGGCAGAGCAATTGAAGGAGACCCGGGCGAAGACGGAGGACTTGATTGTTAGGTTTCTCGGGAGGCAGGGCCCTGTCTTCGAGCAACAGCCTTAGTTTCTGCGGCAGAGCAAGGGGAGATGTCTCCTCTGCACTTCTGGTAGAGGGATGCATTTACGTTTCCAGGCTAGTTATATGACCTATATAGGTATTTAAATCCATAAATACATACCTACGAGGCATCGTAGTTTTACGCCTGCATGGCCTTCCACTAGAGCAGATAACGCGGCTGACAAGAACGCGACCTGTCTTTGATAGGCAGTATCCGAGACTGTCTGAAAGAAACATTTTCGGTTTATCCTCTATCACACGATTATGATGCCGAATTAGCTTCCCCATTTACCTGTTAACCAAACGTCATCTGTGATTAAACGAAGCTTGGCCGGTTCCCGCTGCGGTCTCGCGGGGTTCTAACCGAGACTTCCCCTCTCCAGCTTATTACCCGTGGGGGATTCGCGGGTATTGGGATGCGGAGATGTGGGCAGGATCCATAGTTTGCGGGTCCAATCGATTCCTAAAAAGTAATACTCAGTTCAAGCAGTCGTTCGGTGACCCTTGAGTGGTGGAACTGTATTCCCGTTACGATTCCTATTTCCTGTTAGTGAGGGCGGCAAATCCCGAGCCTGGCTGCTCACGTCCATGGTATTAACTGTCAAGTCAATGTGCTGGGGGCTCTGATCCCAAACAGGCATTTCCCCTATGACGAGTCTGGGACTATACTGCTTATGTTTCCGATTCTCTCGAGGGTCGTTTCTGAGCTCCGAACCCGCCCATTCGAAGACTTCGACGTTCGCGCATTGGCAGTATGCTGTGATTGAACTATACATATGTCATTGCTCGAAGAGATGGAAGCCTCCTTAGTATTATCTATGCATTGATCTTTAAGCTCAAGCTGCTTTGAGACTATGTCCTGCTTGAAATTCAGCATTTGGCTTCCGTCTGTCAGCCATGTTTGTAAAACTGTGTTTCCAGTTCCCATTTGCAAACGGCTCTGCCTTACAAAACTAGGTACGTGATTCAGGCGGGTCATCTTAAGTTTACACAAAAACACAATCATAGAAACATAATTCAAAATCACAGCATAAGTAGCATGCACAATACTTGACACAATAGATGAAGCTTCTGGATTGATGAACAGAAACGCCATACCGTGGAATATAAACCATGGCTGACTTAGCTATCGTGTCTCACACAAGACTACACGCATAAAAAGAGGACTACCCACTGGTGTTCTACATGTTAGTAAGAACTATTTACGAAGACCCTTGTCTCGGCCGTATTGAGAGGTCATTTTGTCGAATTTTCGACGCACAACAGGGAATGCGAGAGCGCCCACGAATGACATGAAATAATCGTACAGAGGGCTGCTGCGCGGGCTCGGACCCCGCATGTTGTTCAGCGTCAGGTCAGTCGTCATATTCGTTGTGATAATGAAGCGTCCCTTCCTGATACCGTCCAGGATCCCCGTGGCTATCTCCTCGACACTTTGCACTTTTCTAAACAGTTCCTCCTTAGTCGCGTAGTCCGAATCCTCCATCTGTTTCAGCAGTTTTGGCTTTCCTTCCTGCTCCTCGAGGAACGCGTCTGTCGTGAAGGCCGCCGGGAAGGCAATATGCACACGGTACATGCTCTCGTCGCCGTATAGAAGCAGCTCTTGGCGAAGCGTGTCTGCCAGTGCTCGTAAAGCAGTCTTGGGCGGGGTGTAAGCGACATAACCTGGGAGGGCGACAAAGGCGGCAGAAGACGCGATGTATACCAGACGCCTGGTGCGCTTCGGGTACGGAGATTTGATCCAACGCTGCACACACCACTGAGTTATAAAGAGTGCAGCGTTATAGTTGGAGTCAAAGCAGGACACGAGCGCCTCCGGCTTCAGGTCTGCGAGGAAACCGATCTGGGCCGGGGTCGTGCCGCCGACGCTGCAGATCAGCACGTCCGGCGTCGCGTCGTGTTCCGACATGGCGTTTCTCAGCTACATGCTCAGTCAGTTCGAAAATGCACTCCGCTACGGAACGTCCATGTATTAGTTACAGCGTAGTGATCACTGAGATCGACTGCGATGGCGTGGACAGTCTGTTCTTCCGTTTGGCGAGCGGCGATGATTTTGGCTTTGGCTACCTCCAGAGTTTTCGGGTTCCTGGCAAGGATGATGACACTGGCTCCTACAAATATAGCAATTAGACGAAACCGTATACAGCTTGGCGTGCAAGATACGAGAGATTCTTACCCTTTTTCGCGAATTCTACGGCCATAAGCAGACCCAAACCTCGAGAACCGCCCGCGACGCACACTATCTATTTCGAAGGTCAGTTGACTTTTTCTCAAAGTCCAAGAACAGTACTTACTTGTCCTTCATATTGGCGTTGGGCTTTCATTTTGCAACCCTATCTTAAATCTGTCTGAAAATGAACGTTGCCAACGCATGAAGAAGTGAAGTGGTGATGGGGAAATGATGTCGACTTGTAAAGACAGCAGTTGTGATTCCACAACACAGTTCGGCGCCCCGCGGGTAAAAACCCGGCTCATCCGTGGGCTGTCGCGGGTGCGGGGAAACAAAACCGGGCGCCGACGGACCCCGACCCTATCAAACCACCATTCGTCCCAAGCTGGACTCCACTCAATACAGTTGGCACAAGACATGTGTGGTCATGGATTGCATTGTGCCTTCAATACTCCAGTAGTCACCAGGAAATAAGGCAACGTGACAGATATAGCAGCCCTCCTTGGCCTACTGGGCGCAGTTGCAATGGAACGGCAAAGAAAGCGGTTTGTATATGGCAGACTTAGCGTGAGCCAGGTGAGGACGCCAGTTTATCACAAAGTAATAGTGCAGCGAACATATCAGTCCGAACTGACAACTCCATCACGTCTAGTTAACGACAAGGTAGGATGCTACGGTACAGTGTAGTGCCAGAACTTCCAGTACGCCTTATAGCGCACTACGTTAAATACATTAGAGACCATGTCTCTATGTTGAAAATATCTAAATAAGTAGTTTAGGTGCAAATATCGCTCCTTATCAATAGTGATTATCCTGGGGTCGTTCAAGATAACACCCAGGGACCAACAATGGCTCGCATGCATTCCCACAGATCCCATTAGCACGAAGCAACCGGCGATGCTGACGTCGAAGCACTCCTAGGCTGAGATTATGTCGAATATAAAGTTGAAACTTTTAAACAGGTTATTGGTATTATGGCTTAACCTGTTTCAAGTGTCAGTTGGTGTCACTTCCTGATGGGATCTCAGCAAAAGCTCGGGCATGTTCAGAGTAATAATGTAACTGAAATGCCACAGGGAGTTTGGACGAAAACACAATACCAGACCTCTTTTTCGGCCCGGTCCGATGTGTCTTTGACTAGGGAGATCGGATGTCGCTTCCCGACTAGATGCTGGGCCCTGGCGACAGAAGATTGCCAGAGCTGTCCAGACATCCTTTTCCAACCAAACTCATTACACACTCATGTCTCACTTTACATGCTCTGTTACCACTCACTTCTCGAGCAGTGCTTCAGGCACCATCAGCTCTCATAATGATGGGCCAATGATGTCACGTATCATACTTTGTCATGATGTCACTCAACAAACACGAGCCGCATCCAACCAAAGGCTCGCCCAACAGAAGGGAAAGTTTAAATATCAAAGCTCGTTTTGTTCGACCTCCCGCACTCCGTCTCCACCAAAAGGAGGTTTTCTCAGGTTAATCAGATCACGATGGCTCATCTCGAATCGCCACACGACAACATGGACCAGCTCTCGAATGGATATGACCCCAAGTTCAAAACCGCCAAAAAGGCGCCGCGAACCGACCGCAAAGTGAAGTCGATATCGAAGGGCGACCGTCCAGACTTTGCGACGGCGGTGCCTATGTGCCCGATTACGTATCGTCGCCAACCTGCCGTCAATGCGGGCAAAGCAATCGAATCGCCTGGCGTTGCTCACGCGAATCGAGCCCCGTCAGTGGAGAAGCCGCGCGGCAGCGTGGAATACTCAGAGAAATACGACGACTACGTGAGACTCGTGGAGGCTAAGTGAATACGTTGGATCGAGGCTGATATGAGGACAGACGGTGCTGCAACAGCACGTGATGTTCTGGGATCGCAACAATGACGGCGTCATCACTCCGATTGACGTTTGGGTCGGCTTCCGAGACCTGGGTTTCAATCTTGCCACTTGTTTGTTAGCTGCAACGGTGATTCCTTTTGCTTTTTCATACGGCACGGTCATGCAGTACTCCTACATCCCGGACCCTTTTTTTCGACTCTATGTAGGCGGCATGCACAAGGCTAAGGTATCAGACCAAGTTCAATACTAGATCAACGCGACTCTCGCACTAACATGACATAGCACGGATCAGACTCTGGCATCTATGATAGCGAGGGTCGATTCGTTCCACAGCGATTCGAAGACGTCTTTACGAACTGCAGTGCCCGGCAAGACGACACCCTAACGCTAGGTGAAGTATTTGACTTGATGAGCCGAAATCGATGTGCTGTCGATCCGTTTGGCGTAAGTAGCTTGTGCATATGAAGGCAGCAGGAGTATTACGTGAGGCGCTTACTGACCACCTCACTTTCTAGTGGGCGGCATCATTTTTCGAGTGGGTAACCACTTGGATGCTGCTAGCAAAGGATGGCAAAATCCAAAAAGAGGACCTCAGAAGAGTGTATGATGTAAGTGACTCTTAAGACCGAGCCTACCAGTGAGATTTATACTGATTGGCGAAGGGCTCTCTCTTCTGGGAGATACGGGACAAGAGAATTTCTGGCAAAGGCTGGAATCAAGGTTGGGGACTTGGGGGCGATTGGTTTCTGGGCGATCGACCTAGGTTGAACCCTAACAGATTCCTGAATTAGCAACCGCCTGTGTTCTATATGTAAGGGTCTTGCACAAGAAATCTACCCTCACATACTGTTGAAATATAGTTATTGGAATGGTCATTTGCAGCTGATTAGACAATGAAAGCTTTGAGATGTCCAGGAAATGATTCTTAGCTCAAAATCGGACGTCCGATCAACATCCATTTGATTACAAAAGTCTCTAGCTTCTAATATACTTGATTTCGTAGCTTAACAGGGTAAAACAAAAGTCCCGTTATACCCTGGAAGGTTAGGTGTAGCAGCCGGACTGCTTCGCTCAACATCCATCACCCTGTGCCCTGGCGAAAAGAAATCAAGCGACACTAGACCTTGCCGCTGCCTTTAATCCGATTTCTCTCTTGTGCAGAAACCTGATTACGAACGCAATGGCTATGAGAACAACAGCGAGTGCAACCATACTCGGATATCCCTTGGGGTATTCCGGGGCCTCGACCTGTTGCCAGATCAAAAGAGGCATCCATGCCTGGAAGACATACGCCATCTGGTTCATTGCACCTGTAACCAGCGCTCTTTCCTCATTGTCGTCGCTGCAGATCTCGTGGGCCCAGGCAAAGGTTAGACCACTGATGCCACCGCCGAACCCGCAGAGAATGAAGCACGCCCACTTGAAGCTGTTTGGGATGTCCCAAACCGTCAGGGGGACGTAGGCAATGATCTTGACGAGGCCCGAAAAGACTATAGCCGGCCAACGCGCGCCTTTGAAGAGGCTATCAGATGTCCATGCGTAGATGAGAGTCGTAATGATGCTGACCACCTCGGTGATGGTGGGATAAATGTTGACCTCACGAACGCTGTAGCCCTGAGATTTGAGCCAGAGAGGAAAGGCAGGTTGACTATTCCCTCCGTTTCCGTTGTTGAATGCGATGTAGAGGATGACCAATGTCCAGATATGCCAGCTGGAGAAGATCTTGATAAACTTGGACTTGGTGTAAGGTGCGCGCTTCGCACGACCCTCCAACTCCATACGCTTCTTGGCCAGGGCGATCTCCTCAGGCGTGAAGTACCAGGCCTTTGTAATCTCGGGCAAATCTGGCAAAAAGAAGAACCCAGAGATGGCGATAGGCAGTGATACAACAGTGTTCACTAAGGGTTGTAAGCAAAAGATCAAGAGTTAATAGAGAAATACCGATCAAAGTACCGATGAACAACCATTGCCATCCATGATAGCCATGTGCGCCGTCCAGATTGTGGGTGCCCGCCATCAAGTAGCCAGACACCATTGAACCGACGTTTCCCATAGCATGGAACAGGCAGGAGCGTTTCGCGAGCTCGTCTTTGCGATACCAGGATCCAATTATGTACTGCATGCCAGGATAAAACGTACTCTCGGCAAGGCCGATGAAGAATCGCAAAACATAGATTTGGGTGGCCGTGGAGCACTTTGCGAGGAGTACAGTAAGGACAGACCATGTCACCTAAGAAAGGTTGGTGAAATTGCTACGCAGAATGTTATGCAGAAACACATTGGACTCACTTCGCAGATGGGAATCCAAATTCCTGGACGGATGCGCGTCAACAGCATATTGCTAATAAATCTTGTCAGAAAAACGCGACGATAAAATAAACAACCGGGATATACGTGGATGCCTTACCTAGGAATCTCGCCGATAACATAGCCGACTGTCCAGCAAACCTGCATATAGTTTAGTTCGTTTTTATAAAGGCTAAGGTCTTCCTTCATGCCCGAAACGAATGCATTGTTGATGTTGACCTGAAAGCTGTTAGTCTCATACACAATAGCTCGATGATCCTGTGTCATACCTGATCGAGATACTTGATGAAATATCCAAGGGAGGCCAGCGTCATCAGGACCGCATCGAGCTTGAAGAGAAACCGACGCTCTTCAGGGGACTTATCGAAGGTGTCCCAGATATAAGATTTCCATGTGGCTTTCGGTGTTTCTTGAAGGACTTCGGTTATTGACGGGCTTGTACTTTCTTTGTTTTCGTCCAGCACCGACACTGACTTCTCGTCGGTGCCCTGAGGCTGGACCTCAGCAATGGACCGCGGCATGTTGGCAGGAACACCTTCGCGGCAATTCTTAAACAAAGGCAGCGTGAAAACTACTGATATTGAATCTTGGAGACGTCCCTTCAAGGCGTTGGTACTTGTTACGGTACCGGGCAGCTTAAGGTACGGGTTTCCTCACGATCTTAGCCCGGCACCCACGACATTATATCTCTGCTTGTTCATTTGCCAAGGCATGGCCACCCACGTGGGTGAGAAAACTATGGAGATGGCACTCTGTCGCAATCGGGGGGTATTAAGTCGTCAAGCAGGCTTTACCCAGCTTGACGTTCTGTTCTTGGCACTTGCTGTGGCCGCGGTTGGTCAAAGCAGGGCTGACAGCAACAGGACAGCAATTTGGAGGTTCGGTGCAGGAGATCAACAACTGATAAGAAGTGAAAATATGATCTCGGACCATTGAAATGCAACATACATGCCCAGAAGAGGCTAGTTAACCTTGTGGATTTCGTGGGCAAGGGGTTGGAAAGAATTTAAACTGGACGAACGGGTACGTCAACCCGGTCATCGCAAGCAGAACTTATCCCTTCGTGGAAAAAGGTGTGGCTAGCAGTCGCTTGCCACGCCGTGGGCTAAGGTGATAGCGCAACGGTTCTGAGCTTCTTCCCCCTGAAATATCTTAGATCAACTCACAGTGGTTTTCAAACCAGCTGTGGCTTGCATAAGATAAGGTACTGTGATCAGGCGTGTATACACAACAAATTGTGGTGTCAGCAGTGCGCATCGTCACGCCATTTGAGTCAGCCAGTAGGAGACGAGGCCTCCTCCCCCATGAAAAGAACACGCAGGTCTTGGCTAAACCAAAATATCTTGGAAGCATTTGGCAAAACGTGCGGTTCCCCCCAAAGCAAGAGATCTTCCGACTAGGTACCAGCGCTATCGGAGTCTGGAGTAATGTCTTGGTAGTAATTACTGTATCCTTTCATCGCACAGACACCAATAGATATCGCAGTTTAATGCAGAACACTTCGTCACGAAAGAACTACACATTTTACAAGCAGAAAACAAACCACTTTGAAAATACCACCATGCGGCTGTTCTCTTGATTAAGCATATCTCTTAGAGTGAGCGATTTCTCCAATTCTGGCGATTGAAGCAGGGGACATTTTGAGGGGTAGATGCCGCCATCACCGGGGTCTCTCGCGTCATCGCGGGGGGGGGGATTGAAAAGTCGGATGCAGAGCACGGCTCCAACTTCCAGTGAATTATTTTCCCATATCTTACATAGCATATTCACGTTACCTTAAGGTCTCTCCAAAATCCTTTTACCCCAGCATTTTCTTCCTGTTGCGGGTGGCCTGGGGAGCCATCTTCACGTGCAGTTTTCAATATCAACACCCTTTTGTTATTGTTTCCTCTAAAAGTTGGCCTCATCTCCCACTAAACTGTCAATGTATTGCTAGTAGCACCCAATTCTTCATGAATAAATTGCTGAGGTCTAGCTTCTGAACATGAAGCAGGGTTCCAAAGTCCTGGATCTTTAGATCTCATACAAGAAACACTACATATAGCCTTGCATGAACGCGTTCTCATGTTTTTGATTTCGCACATCTTCAAGGCTTTACTTTAACTCCTGTACATCTGGTTCGCAAGATGAATTTCTCACAGGTTGTTCACTGCATCCACATGGTCTAATTACTGTAATGGGTTGAGATATAATTACTCATGAAAACAATGAAATTGGGTGACACGTGCCCTGGTTGATCGTTTTGTTTTCGGTATTTGTTGTCAAATTCTACAACCGAGCTCTGCACACAGTCGCGAATACTTTGCATATTCTGGACAACATTTCGTGTATGCCAATGTCTCTTATGACTGTATAGCCCTAATGGCTTCACGGTAGTTTTGGAGACAGGCGCATAGACTATACACGTACCACAACAGTTAGTTATGTAAAAGAAGGGCCAAATATATATCCAGTCTAATCTGATTTATGCAATTTACAAGCCCCATATATCTCGTATGGAAGTTAGGTCTTGTAGTTAGAAGGACAATCACAGGCAATACACCTTTAGTTCACCCTATCTTTGTTCATCCCGGTGTATGACTGTAACCGGCTCATGAACAGGAGAGAGTTCATCCAACAACTTAGATACTTCCTAGAAAGATAGCACCAGACTGGAAACCTGGTAGTTCTAAACAATCTTGGACATTGAAGTTGGACTTTGGTTCTGAAAGGTCGATGCTCACCACATCCTGAATTAGCTCAGAGGAAATGGCAAGATCAAAAGCAAGAAGAATGACATAACCATCCATCTATATCAGAACTCACAAGCGAGGATATTTCATCTTGCCACTCCAAAGAATGCATCTGCACGTATCTAGTGACTGAGGGACGTCCAAGTCCCTTTATTTACTGACATAACATTACGTTAGTAGATTACGGCTTTCAACTCTAATCATACCCTTAGGTCAATATAAAGCCTGCGATTATAACATAGGTATGCATACAGTGATGAGAATGATACACAAAAACACGGAGACAAATAAGGAGCCGGTGATATATTACAAATTCATGTCCTAGTAACCGTAGACAGGCTATTCACCAACTCAAGCATTGTAGACCGCGACATACTCAACCTGGAGAGTACCACCAGACACAGTGTTCGCAAGGGGAGTACTGCTGCCATACTTGTTGTTGGGCATCGCGCCGCCGATGGCAAGGTTGAGCAGAATGTATTGAGGCGAGTGAATGGCCTGAACCCAGACGTCGTTCGGCAGGTCGCTCTCGACGACTTGCCAGTAGAGGACATCGTCGACGAACCACCGCACAGCCTCGAGCTCCTGAGTACGATCGACCTCGAGGGTGTATGTGTGAAAGTTGCCCGGGCAAGGGCTGTTGGGGCATTGCCGATTGCCAGAAAGGCCGTCCGTCTCCTTGCAGGGGCCACCGGGAGTGACGCCGCAGTGCATAGTACCCCAGACACGGTCCTGTCCATTAACCGTTTCCAAGATGTCCAACTCGCCGATGCCAGGCCAGTTCCTGAGCATAAAATCAGCACAAGCACTTTACAAACGGTCTCCAACAAACTCACCAGTAGTTGCCTCGGTAGGCGTTGCCGAGGGCCCAGAAAGCGGGCCAATAACCAATGCTGTTTTCGCCAACATCGGGCACGTTGATACTGGCCTGGATACGCATCTTGCCACCGGCCTGAGCCATAAAGTCACCACGCTGAGTTTCAATGCGGGCGGATGTCCATGCCCCGGCGCCGTCCTTGATAGCCGTAATCTGGAGAGCACCGTTGCCGTCTAAACGGATGTTGTTGGTACTGCTGGTGTAAGTCTGGATTTCTCCGGTGCCCCAGTTGGCGGGGCCGCCGGGATAGGAGGTGCCGACATCCAAGATCCAGTTACCAGTGTTGGGCAGGCTGTTGGGGGACCCGACAAAGTCATCGCTCCACGTTAAAGTGAAACCGGCAATCGATGGAATTGCGGCTTGTGCAGCAGGCAGACCAAAGGCCAGAGCCGAAACGAGTTTGTTGAACACCATTTTTTTTTTTAAAAAGAGTGAAAAAGGCACGTTGAAAGAGTGACAGAATTGCTAATAGCAGAGATATTAGCAGATAGTTGGAAAAGAGCCGAGCTTTTGATCGAGGATGACTCCAAGGCAAAGGCTGAATGCTGAGCTGGCGGTCCTGTCCGTTTTATCTTTTTTGTATCCTTGAAGACTCGTTCTCGTCAAGTGATTGAGCGTGATTACAACCATCGAGCGTCTGACACTGGCTCGCATAGCTCATGGCATTGATCTAAACCCCATGAGACGAAATAGGCCCGATTCGGTTGTTCATACCCCTGGCCGGCACGTCTAGCCGCAAGTGTGTAGATACATGCCCCCCACGATGCCACGCTGGTGCACCACTGACGAACGCCAGTTTGTAATATTGAAGTTAGCTACCCTAGTCACCCTTCGTCCTTAACAGAAACGTTCCGGGCTAAAGCAACACAACAATAACAACCAAAGATGGGGGACCCCGCACTCACAAGCCGGTATAGCATATTAGCGGACTATATGCGCCAGGGAGTGACCCCTTCGGATGAACTGCACTCTATCACAACACGTTCCAATCGGTGCCTCGAGCGTAAGAAACCTTTTGGGCTCCTCCCCGAGAGCCTACGATCACAAGCGTGCATATGTGCTGTTTTAGCCAATCTTATCACATTGTTTGTAAGACTGTCTGTCATAGGTAATTTGACAGAGACATGCTGTGATCATCGTGATCTTTGCTAAGGTAATGGGCCGTTCAGAAGCTCGTGGGTCGAAAAGTTGGAGTGACCGAACGCAAGAGAGTCCTTCTCTTTGATCTGTGTACTCTCCGAGCCCCTAATCTGTATATTCTCTCAGGACACAACCGAAGCGAGGGTATTCGGCTCGGCTGATAATGCAGCAACGTAGCATCCGTGGCTGTGCTGACTGCGACCCAACTTGTGATCTGATTTCTTCGGCTGGACGAAAGCGAACAAGTGACTGGCATATGCCTGTCATGCAACCTCTCAATCCGGTGTCTTGTCTTTTCACCGGCCGGTAAAGTTTAGGGTACTTATGCGGCATCCCTATGCAGAAGCACTTGCGAGCTTCCAATCGATATAGCGTAGGGATAATTGCCGCAAAGACGTCAGGCAGTAAGGTCACATTGTGCCCCATGCCAAAGAACAAGTTAAGCTTGTTTCTATGTATCTGTTCATCGATCCATCGTCGCTTTCTCTTCTCCTTTGCTCTTATGAAACAAGGTGGCCACTGATGAGAGAGCCATCCCAAATCCTACAAGTCTTGGCTTCCTAAACAGGAGGTACGGGTGACTGTCACTGGTGCTTTCTCAGCCCGGTTGACGGTGCTTCTCCACCCATTGAATGTTTTCTTTCTAGACGGCCTCCTATTCATCTTGGCCGGCTCATGTGAGCAGCCGCTCCTATGTAGGGTTCGTGGGGGAAATGAAGCAGGGATAGACCCCTGCGCAAACGACGGAGCATATGCCCAGACTCGGATTCCTAGGCTTCAAAGACCAATAGGCGGTGGCCCCGAGTCCGAACTGTCATTCGCATATAGATCGAGTAGAAATTCTTCCATTTCGTGCTCTTCCATGGTTTACGCGTTGAGATTGTGTAGGCCAGCGGTATTGTGGTTGAAGCATCCGGAACAATGCAGCCTGACTGCTCCGGATTACTTAATGTCCTGCAAGTACTGCCATGTAGTGAGACGAAGATGAGAGGTATCTCGAGTCGTTCCGCAGATGATATGCGGCTGGAGCCGAAGTGCCTTGCGTCTTGCATGACTCGCTGGAGTCTCGACTGTTTCAAACTCATCGAATGCTTGGATGCGTGGATGCCTAGATGAGAGGGCTGTTTTCAAAATTCGAACATGATTACTGTCACCATTCGCATCTCAAACACCATGTGGGAGACGAATCAGATTGAATTTCGGCATCATATTGCAGCTGCTGCGTTGTGGCGTTTCTACCAGAGACATACATGCGGACGCTTTCGATGAATTTGCCCGACGGAATATCCACTGCGACGTACATTTCACAGTTCAACAAAAAACGACAAGGGCTTATTAGTAATTGGCGAGATTCCGGGATATAAGGCGTCCGAGACCCGGCCTAGACCGTGTGCTACCTACATACCTATGTCGCCGACCTAGCGCGGAGGCTTTGTTCAACCGAGACATGGAAGCCAGGCTGATTTGCCGGCTGATCCGATGGAACAACTCGGCGGGAATATTCCTCCGGCCATGATTCATACATATGCCTGTGCCTCGGCACAAAATTCTCAAGTGCCGCCGCTCGTTTGGTGGCCAATCAGTCTTTGTCATCGACCCATTGTCCCAAGAGATGGCACTCAACCAGAATGTTCCTCTCCTATTGTGGATCTTCGGCGGCGCGATCATTTTTAGCCCGTTGTAACATCGTAGTTTGACATATTTCGTTGATAAAATGCCAACTAATCATTCCGCCGTATTCACAAAAGTGTCAAAAGGCAGGCCAACTCTCCTCACCTCAATCAAGTCCCATTCGAACCAACGGCTTTCAACCACAACCCAACTCGTTCTCACTTCAAGAAAACCTAATAATTCATTAGTGAAACTTAACAACCGTTCGAATCATAATGTCTAACTCCACAATTGCCAAGCCCTTGACGCTGAAATGCGGTCTCACTCTACCGAATCGCTTGACAAAAGCCGCAATGGCTGAAAACGCGGCCGATAGCGACGGTTTGCCCACCGACGCATTGCATGGACCCTATGGCGAATGGGCAGACGGCGGCTGGGGACTTGTCATGACCGGTAAACAGTCTACATCAACTTGACTAAGGCTCTAGCTAATTTGAACATCAAGGCAACGTGGAAGTCGACATGAAGTACCTGGGCTCACCAAAGGACATCGCGTACAACGACGCAATCCCCTATGAGCGCATGCTTGAGGCCTGGAAAGCCTGGGCCAAGGTGTGCAACCGCAACGGGACGCCGACCATCGTGCAGGTCAACCACCCGGGTCGCCAGTCGCCTATGGGCACGGGCAAGCGCGGGCTTCTGGAGAAGACCATCGCCCCTAGCCCGGTACCGCTGAACCTCGGCTCCGGTCTCATTGCCCGCCTCGTCAACGCCTTGGTCTTCGGCACCCCGCGGGAGATGACCGTCGCCGAAATCCAGGACGTCGTCCGCCGCTTTGCGCAGACGGCCAAGTTGGCATCCGACGCCGGCTTCGCCGGTATCGAGATCCACGGCGCCCACGGTTACCTGCTTGCCCAGTTCATGTCTGATAGGATCAACAAGCGCACCGACGCCTACGGCGGCTCTCCTGCCGCCCGCGTCAGGATCGTCGTCGAGATTATCCGCGCGATCCGCGAGGTGGTGCCCAAGACCTTCTGCGTAGGCATCAAGTTCAACTCTGTCGACCATCAGTCGCAAGCGGAGCTTGATGCATGCATCGAGCAGCTGAAGTTGATCACCGAAGCCGGCGTCGACTTCTTGGAAGTCAGCGGTGGTACGTACGAGAACCCTGTGGTAAGTAACAAGCCAAATACCAATCAGATCTTTAATACTCGAACATGGGGCGTCACTGACGAAACGCTGGCACAATTAGATGTTTAGCAGTACCGACGACGAGAAGAAGTCGGATCGTACCAAGGCTCGCGAGGCCTTCTTCTTGGAGTTCGCCCGGGCCATCCGCCGCGACTTCCCCGATGTGCCCCTGATGGTGACTGGGGGTTTCCGCTCACGTCAGGGCATGGAGGCCGCACTCGCCAACAATGGCTGTGATCTCATCGGGTTGGCACGGCCCGCAGTCCTGAATCCGGCCCTGCCGAAGAACACCATTCTTGCCAACACTGCCAAGGATGAGGATGCCAAGCTATATGCCCGAAAGGTCGAGGCCCCTTGGTTGGCCCAGAAGATGGGTATGAAGTTCGTCGGTGCTGGTGCTGAGTCGGTATGTCACACTTACCCAATTCCGCATGTTCTGGTTCTTTGTTAACAACTCTCTCAGGCTTGGTACGCAGGCGAGATTCGCAAGCTAGGCCGCCAAAAGGCTTGAAGACCAAGGCTATATCCCCCTCCGTGAGAGAATTAAAAGGATAAGACCTGTATACCACTTTGATACCATAGAAGCGATTGTGTTTCCGATAGAATCTTTCACATTAATGCCAACCTGCCTTTTTATTTTATTTTCCCCTTTTTCTTCTTCTGACAGGGTCGTTTACCAAAGATGCATGATGTTCTTGTTGTATGGTGATACCAATAGTTATACTATTGTCATTCCAGCTCGTAGACTAAATCCCACTCCAATCACGCTTGAACTTTTGATTTCCAACGTAAGCAAGATTGCCCTCAGTTGAATTATTGGTCTTGGGAATCATGAACGCGGAATTTCCTGTGTTGAGGTCGTGGATAACATGCACCGTAACATTCGCCGGTAAAGCTGCCCACCCGGAGAATATTACCCTGGCAGACGACGGCTCGGCCTCAATTCACCCTCATGATCCACAGCGGCATTCCTGCACCCCTCTTTACTAACCGTCCAAGGATTCTTTTCCGAGCCATCTGACTTGAATCCCCACACTCCAGCTGCATCATAACGCTTTCATGCAGGGTTGATACTCCTCTACAACCTCATGTCCCTTCGGAGACCCCTCGGAAAAGGCCCTCCTTTTTGACGTGTCTGCAGAGATGTGTGCTACACCCCGCATAATGACGAGCTAGGATTCTTACCTATAGCCTCGGCAAAGTCATTAAGACTACAAAAAGACAGTGATGTCTGCACCTTGGGCGGTTACTGAAAGGTTGGGATCACTGTTGTTGGACCGCATCGGAATTCTCGAGCACTCCCTCATCTTTCACAATGATTGCCAGTACTACAATTCTCTTCGGCCTCTTTTCAACCTGGGTCAGGGTTTCTCATGCCCAGCTTTCGGGCTTGTTCAATGTCACAACCTTCCCCAATGAACAAAAAGACAACGTCACAAAGTGGTTAGCCGAGGCTCGCGCAACCGCCGGTGTTGACCTTTACCCGTACTTCGCGCACCGCTGCATACTTGCCCAGGTCTACCCAGAACTCTCAAGTGGATTGGCGACCCCCGGCCTCGTCACTCCTCGCGAGGTTTTTGATCGGCTCTACTTCATTGGCCAGAGCTTTGTCTCGGCATGGGCCTATGACACCGGCGATGGGCTCGTTGTCTTCGACAGCCTTGACAACGCTGCAGAAGCCGAGAATATTCTCATTCCCAACCTCAAGGCTCTAGGGTTCGCTGGCACCGACATCAAACACCTCGTCATCACCCACGAGCACTTTGACCATTACGGCGGCGCTCGCTGGTTACAAGACAACTTCCACCCCGCCACGTATGCTTCTGCGGCGGCCTGGGAGAGTCTGGCCGCGGTACAGAACGGACCGCTCAAGGATAAAACCATTGCGGAGGGAGACGAGCTTACGGTCGGCAACGTCACTTTCAAGTTCTATGAAACGCCAGGGCACACCCCGGGCACCATTTCCGCCGTCTTCTCCGTCTACGACAACGGCGTCGAGCACAAGGCTGGCTTCTTCGGCGGCGTTGGTTTCCCAAGCGCTGCCGCAGCCAAAGCCCAACAGATTGCTTCGCTCAACCGCTTCGCCGACCTGGGCTTGGAGGCAGGCGTGGACACGGTTATCGCCAATCACCAAAGCATGGATCGATCGCTCTACCATTTTGATCTTCTGGAGCACCGACCCAGTGGTGCAGAGAATCCGTTCGTTATTGGTGCCGATGCGGCTGCAAGATATTTCAGGTTCAATGGGCATTGCACGAGAGTGCAAGCCGCCAGAGATGGTCAGGACTTGCAGGTTTAGAACAGCTCGAGGACCTATGTAAACATTCGAAAAGCTTCCAAGCCCAAATTCAAGCAGAAACGCGAAAATCGAATGGTTAATTTACCTACAGTTTCCTCATGCAGGCAACTTCCCACTGATAGCCCAGTAGACATTATAGTTGAAACCCTGAGCGTCAAAAAACGGTCCGAGATTCACAGTCTTGCCTCCCGCCGTCGCCGTGAAAGCCAGCCCGGTAGTTCCGCTCCTCTTCACAGTAGCCAGGTCCAGAGTGGGCGTGGCCGAAAGGGTCTCGCTGCCGTAGTTTCCGCTGAGGATCACAGGACCAAACGCCAACGCACCGACGCTAGGGTTGTCATTGGCCGGGATCACCTGTAGCCTCATGGGCAACTTCACGACCACGGTGTCGCCCGAGGCCCAGGTACGGTCGATCGCAGCATAAGATCCAGCCGAGGCCTGCACGGCTTGTCCGTTGACGGTGACTTGAGCCCCGGCAGCCCATGCAGGGATGCGGACACGCATGATCCATTTCCCAGCCCCGGTGATTTTGAACGTGGAGGTGCCATCCTGTGGGAAGTTGGTGGTTTGAGTGACCGTGACGCCGCGTTGAGTCCACCTGAGCACAGAAGGAATGAACAGGTTGACGTAGAGGGCGCTGTCGTCGTAAAAGTAAATCGAGTCCATCAGCTTCGTGTTGGTCTCCAAACCTGTACCTTGACAACACCAGAACGAACTGTAGTCAGTGCTCCAGGTACCGCCGCCCCAAGCAGGTCCTACTCCTCGGCGGCCACCGGGGTTCAGGGGGGTGAAGTAGGTGACATGTCCATGACTGTTGGAGGGGTCTTGCTGGCCGAGGAGGTGGTTGAGCAGCGCCCGCTCGTAAAAGTCGAAGTATGTCGTCGCAGCCGGGTTGGTCAACCACAGCTCCCTCGTGAGCTTGAGCATGTTGTATGTGTTGCACGCCTCGCATGTATCGCTGGTTAAGAAGCCGGCAATAGCATTGGGTAGCCTGAAGTGCTCAGCCTGGCTGTTTCCGCCAATGGCGTATGAGTGTGCGCTGACGGTGATGTTCCACGCATTCCGCGCAATGTCCTGATATCTACTGGATCCGGTCGCCTTGTACTCTCGCGAAGCACCGATCCACTTGGGGACCTGGGTGTTTGCGTGTAAGCCATTGAGACTATCCTGGTTCGATGCGAGAGGGTCGAAGATGGCAGCATGGTCGAAGCGTTGCGCGACCGTAACCCATCGCTTATCGCCTGTTTGGTGGTACAGATCGGCCAATACTTCGTTCATCCCGCCAAACTCGGTGCCCATCATGGCCTGCATCTGCTGGTACGTGAGCTTCCCCGTGCGGAAGTCAACCCACGCCGCCATGGCAAGAAGCACATCGCGAGCGTTCGTGTCGCCGATGTGGCGCCAGACATCGAGAAGACCGGCCATGGTCTTGTGGATGGCGTAGTAGGGAACGTTTCCGCTGGTGAGGGTCCGCTTCTCGACAGCATCAATGTCGGCCTCGGAAAAGCCAGACAGATAGCCTGTGTTGAAGCCCATTTTGTTGTTGTTGTCTTGGCATTTCTTCAGTTCGGCGGTGAAGTAAGTCGCCCTCCGTTTGCACTCGGCGTCTTGGAGCTGGGCGTAGCAGTAGGCCCAAGCATTGAGGAAATGGCCCTGGACGTGGCTCCGGAACGGAAAGTCTGGAGCATCCCAGCCGGCATTCGGTTGGGCGTTGTTCGTAGATAGTCCGTGATTCTTCCGGAAGACGTACAGAAGCCTGTCGACGTCTATCCATTTGAGATAGGCCAGAGTGCGAGCTTGGTTATCGAAAAAACGGCTGTTGCTCAAGGTGACCTGGCTCATATCGAACCCCCAGGCAGAAACTCCCTGTTGTTGGCCGACAGGCGGAACAGCCTGTGCGTTACATTGAGAGGACAAGCCCACGGCGAGGAAAAGAGCTGCCAGTCCCGGGAGTGTTCCTGTGTTGAACCACATGATGGCGCCGGTGAGAAGCTGAGGTTGAATGCAACCAAGCTGTTGGTCATGAAGTTATGTGATTACGTCGAGTCTGAAGCTCAATATTCAATACTAAACTTGGTCCGGGGAAATTGGCATCAATTATATAGTCTCTGGCAATGGAGTTCTCAATGGTCTGAGCCTGCTTTCATGGGCATCGTCAACAGGGTCCAGCTGGACTTTGCAAAAACGACCCAAATGATGTGCCTGTTTCCACTCGCATCTAACACAGTGACTGGCGCGCATACCTACTAGATGGACATCTCGGTGGTGAGGTTACATTTGTCACTGGATCGCCTGATTTTCACGAATCAAGGCAAGCTAACCCACTGCCGATGATCATCCCCCGCACCTTAGGGACCAAGGGCCATGGCCCGATTGGCGCGGCACATGGGGCTTCCTGATGATCTACCATTCTTGGCTTCCCGTTTATAGTAGTTTCATTTCACTACTCAAAATTGACATTGAACTTCCGCCAACCATGAGGAGAACACTTACAATGCTCCCCTCTCCCGTCATATCTGCCGCTCTTCCAAGCCCATGGTTCGCAAGGAAGCGGCTTTGGGCTAAACGAGCCATATCACAAGCTGCAGTAAGGTGGCAGTCAATCCACACTGATCGGCTAAATGATCACGGCTGCAACTCTACATGCATGACCCTCAGGTGAATGTCCTCGTTATCGTATATGCGCTTTTTTCCGCCGTTATCCACACTTTCACGCTTCTCATCAATCGCTTTAAAGACTTTTGACAGGCATTGATCGGTTCCTGGTATAAGAGCTCAGTATCAACAACACCATCTACAACCACCAATCGTTTGGCCAGGTATTTAATGAGGAGTTCTCAGTGTATCATCGCCTTTCATCGAGGCATAAAGGATTGACATTACAACGAGTATTTACTTAGTAGCCACTTTGCTGCTGCCCTCCATCTCATACTTCCCAGTGTGATCTTATTACTGTGACCTTCCAAACGCCGTTGTGAGTAGGACCTTGAGGCCTCCGGGAACCGTGTGTTTATCAAAATGACCGTACCACTTATCAATGTCCTCTAGTTTGGCTGCACATGGTTTGTTGGTTAGCAGAGATCTCTTCCGTCGGGCACGCATAAATCCATACCTTCGTGAGTGAACATCCAAGACGGATCATATTTGCCATCGACAACCATTTCAAGGAGGAAGGGATAGTACTGCTCTCGTGTCAATACGCGGTTGGAATCACGGCTTGGGGGGGGGGCTACCTTTTGAGCCATAAGCTGTCCTCCCCTGAGAGTGATTGTTTTCTCCATCAACATGCCGATGGGGAACTTGTTTGTCGAGAAGAAGAAGTCACCAATCAGCGCAACGTTGCCACACTTCCGGGTCGCCTTGATGCAAGCAGACACTGTATCGCTGCTGTCGCCCTCTAATTTCAAAGCCCGCATGCCCTTGTGGGAAAGCGACTGGGCACTCCGGAACCCGCTTGCCTCAATGCCGCGGTCGAGGCCCCTGGGTTCAAGCGAGAGAATATACTCTGCGACATCCTTGTGTTGCGTCACGTCCACAGGGATCATGCCGAAGTCCTTGGCCATCTGCAAACGCTTGGGGTCGACGTCCATGGCGTACACCCTCTTGGCACCTCGGAACTTCGATAGCCGCTGGATAGAAAGTCCAACGGCGCCGCATCCCCACACCCCGACAATGTCTCCCTCCCCAACTTCAGCCAGCTCGCATCCATGCCACGCTGTCGTGGTGACATCCGCAAGCCCGACAAGCTTCTTCGGGTCCATGTCGTGAGGAGCCTTGACGCATGTCAGGTCGGCATTGGGAACCCGACACCATTCGGCTTGGTCCCCAGGGTATCCACCAGTGAGGTGCGAGTATCCAAAAATGCCGGAAATTCGGTGGCCGTACATCTTCTGCATCTCTTTCGATGGATTCGTCTTATCGCAGAGAGAGTACTCCTCGCGTTTGCAGTAGAAGCATTCACCACAAGCGATCACGGGGAGGATGATGACCCGGTCCCCGGGCTGCAGATTTTTGACATCTGGGCCAACTTGCTCGACGATTCCAATGGCTTCGTGGCCCATAATGTCTCCTTTCTCCATGGCCTGGTTTAGCTCACCATTGTACATATGCAAGTCGGAGCCACAGATGGTTGTGTGCGTGATGTGGACGATGGCGTCTTTGGGCGCAGTGATCATCGGTTTCGGGACCTCCTCGACAACGATTGACTTGGAACCGCGAAAGACTGCGGCCTTCATTTTCTCTGTGGGATGAGCCTTGTAGGCCGTTGAGGCGATGTGGCTAAATTGGTCAGTCTTGCCGCTGGGGTTGTCTGGAAGGCTTCGTACCTTGCTACGGCTGCCATTTTGTTCCGTATAGAATATGATGAGGGGTGGGATAGCTAGGTGCAATCTTTGGACAATTGGAACCTGGATGGAGAACTTCAGAAGATTCGTAAGAAGACGTTTCCCTTTAATACGTCGACTTGTTGGCGTATCGCATAGAATTTATGCCACGCCTGGATTGCATCACCACGTAAAACCCCACTCGATACACTGTGAACAATGTACTAGATTAAATCGGGATCTGAAATCATCGCATCGTCACTTGCCAACCCGTGATCTGTTCTTTTTCTCCCAGTTTCTGTCACGAACTACGATATTGGATGCTTCCGCCACTCAGATCGTGTTCTGCCGCCCCTGCGTGCGGATGGCGCAAATCAGGAAAAACTCGTCCGATCCCATTTCCTGATCGACATATGATGGGATGAATCTTGGAATTGTCAGTCCAACTCAGGTTGGCCCCGGGAAGCGCCACTGCGATAACCACACAGGGAACATTCGAGCAGGGTAATTATTGAGTAATTGTCAAGCCGCAGGCTTTCTGGAAGTGTCGTCGGCTTTCTCAAAACCCTCACAACAGTAATGCCATCGTTCCAATCAGGAAACATCATGTCCGCGGGGAATCTGCAGCAGATCTCGATTCCCACGGGCCATCAACCTTATCTACATGCCTCGCTGGACAGCAGCGCATCATCTACTGAGGGGTATTTGAAACCACGGAAATAAGAAGCTGAACGCCGTGCTCAAGCCAATCTATGTCGTCCACTCGACATAGATCTAACTATTGGATGAGAACATTACCCCACAAGCTTCGCCCTTGAACAAATCGGACGGCTACTCGATCCGTATTGTAATGATCATCTTGTCAGTATTTCCAACTGGTCTTGATGAGCTCAAGCTCAAGCTCACCAGAGCCATCTGCATTGAGTTACCACCTGTGCATACTTTTTGACCCTCGGTCCCCAACACTTAGCGAGTATGTAACCATGCAAGGTTAACTTACGAGTCCGGTGAGACCTGGGGGATCGACATAAGCAGCATCAATGTAGTGAGCCGAGCGTCCCGCATTGGATTCCCGAACCGACCCGAACCGAGAACCCGGGTCGGCCACCACCATGACCGACTGCATTGACGGGCCGGCACCTCGAGTGGGGGGCCGAACCATGTAGCATGGTCAGAAGACCGCGAGCCGGCAGTGATGGCAACATGTTGAATACAGAACAAAGTATAAAGCCAGACTTCATTCGTTGTTCTCGACTGGACTGATGCGTGCAGCAACCAAATAGCACTTTCATACACTCTGGCTGATATCACCCGTTTTGACGTGAAGGTCTGGGCGTAGTTGTAATTACTCGCCTGAGTGCATTTGTTTATACCCACAGTTATCGAATCATAGCTGCCAAAATGGCTACCCAAACAGCAACCGTCGCGCCAGCCGAGGTCAAGCGAACCTTCGCCACACAGTTCGAAAGCAAAGATCTCGTCACCTTCGATAGCAACAGGGTCTACGGGGACTGGAGGGATGAATTCCACCGGAACGGCTGCGTCGTTATCAAGAATGTCATCAGTAAAGAACGGGCTCAATATTACTGCGACAAGCAAATCGAGTGGCTTAAGAAATTCGAGCTTGGATTCGATGAGAAGGATCCAACCACATGGACCGCTGATCATCTCCCAGTCAGCTTCAAGGGAGGGTATGTTTCTGCGTCCGTTTGATTATCTTTTTTCCAGGCTAATCGACCATTTTAGCATGTACTCAGCATATGGAGCACCACACGAAAAGATGGCTTGGGAAGCCCGCTTGGAGCCAAAGGTTATCGAAGTGTTTGAGAAGCTCTGGGAGACCAACGAGCTCATTAGCTCGTTTGACGGCATGAACATCTCCCTGCCAAACCGTAAAGACATCACATGGAGCCCTTGGCCTCACTGCGACCAAAACCCCGAGAGAAAAGGGTAAGCCGCTGCTGTTGTTGCTGTCAATCCTACAAAATCACAGTTCTAACGTCCACCAGCATGCAAGCAGTTCAAGGTCTCCTGAATTTCGCCCCCAATGGTCCCAAAGACGGCGGCCTGATGCTCATGCGCGGTTCCGCAAAGCTCTTTGACGAGTTCTTCGCCCATAAGCGCGAGTCCGCCGACCACGAGGACGCGCCTCCCCCGGAGATCAAATTCATGGACTTGTTTCTCTTCAGCGAGAAAGATGTCAAATGGTTCGAGAGCAAGGGATGCGAGCTGTTCAAGGTGAACATGGAGCCTGGCGACTTTGTCCTCTGGGACTCGCGCACCATGCACTACGCCCGCTTCCCCGAAGGAGACCAGATCAGACACGTGCAGTACATTTGCATGACGCCACGAAAGTTCGCGACTGATGAAGCTCTGGAGGCCAAGAAGTTCTGCTTTGAAAACTCTTTTGGAACGACCCATTGGCCTCATTGGTAAGCTCAACACGAGCGCGACTGGTTCGGCGTGTATGCTGACATTCCAATAATAGCAACATCCGCCCTACACAAGATCTTCCCAAGAGGAACGGAGAGGTCTGTCCTAAATACCGCAAGGAGCCATTCGAGAAGGCTGAGATCACGGATAGACTGCTTCAGTTGGCTGGGGTGAAGCCATACTGAGGGTTTTTGAGTGGTGGTTAATCACACCTTGCCATACACAAACAACATGTTACACCATTTCGTGGGGAATTGACATCAGGTAGCAATGTTAACATAAATAAAAAACGATTTACCACCGAGGCTAGAATTTGAACCCCCGACTATCGAATGATTGGTGGATTAACAACCCAGCCAGACAATCCCATTTTCAACACTGTACAACACTTGTCGGCCGATTGAATCCCGACGCCCGCTGTAACGGTCACCAAAGGCATTTAGACCGGCGTGAAAGCTACTACTGTAAGTGCTTACCACATTGCCTAATGGGGAGCTTGTGATTCTGCCACCGTAAGTTAACCGGGCCGAGCCACGCGGGATTTGGGGATTTCACCTCTTGTGAATAGCCGTTTCGAAACCCCATGGGGCCGAAGTCGGAACGTTCCGATGATCCCCAACTGGCCTCTGCTTGGCATGGACAACCGTTATCAGCGGGAAATCTCCTAGTTTCTTCAGGTGTGATTATAGAACCAGTACTTTGGTCATCTTTGCTTCTTACTCTCCCTCCTTCTGCGACTTGCACCCGCTCTGTCGCAAATCATTCGGTTTCGCGCCACATTTATGGAGGCAAATAGCCAAGTTAAGCTTACCGTCTGCATTAATAATGTCAGAGAAACGAGCATCGGCTCAACAAGAGCAAAGCGAGCACCGCTTACCGATTCCCGATCACGACCGTTTAACCCAGGATCATGATCCCGAAACGGATGCGGAAAGGGTCCCGACCAACCTGACCTCAATGAGCAACAACGGAAGTACTTCTCATCTCACCCTAGTCATTGATCCGCCGCCGGATGGAGGCCTAAGAGCATGGATGGTTGGTCAGTATTACAACTGATGAGTCAGAATAGCAAAAGGTTATTGACAAAACCTAGTACTGGGCACGTTTCTCGCCGTGATGAACACCTGGTTAGTGACAGTGTCATGGTCTCGGTCGTGTTGCAAAGCCACACCGCTAAGAAGCTCACAGGGGCGTCGCAAACTCGTTTGGTGTCTTCCAGCCGTACTTCACCACCCTCTTCTCCCGGTCGCCATCCGATGTCTCTTGGATCGGTTCCTTTGAAGTCTTCCTCCTTTTCTTCGTTGGAACCTTCACGGGACGCTGGACAGACATGGGATACTTCCGAGCCCTCTTTGTTGCAGGCTTCTCGTTGGTTGTCCTCGGAATGCTGGCCGCCTCGTTCTGCACTACTTATTGGCAGTTTTTCCTCGCCCAGGGCATCTGTCTGGGTATCGGAAACGGGTGTCTCTTCTGTCCCTGCATGGCTGTCACGTCCACGTATTTTGCCAAACGCCGCTCATTGGCGTTTGGTATCACTGCGGCTGGGGCTGTAGTCGGCGGGGTGGCCTTTCCAAGCATGGTCCGACAACTGTTGCCACAGATCGGCCTGGGCTGGACAATCCGTTCGATAGCATTGATACAACTGGTCACTCTCATCGTGGCGGGGCTTCTTATGAAGACCCGGATTCCACCCCGAAGAGCTGCACCGCTAGTGGAATGGGCGGCGTTCAAGGAATCCGAGTACAGCTTCTATGCTGTTGGGGCTTTCATGGTAAGTGACCACCTCGATTCCGATAGAGGGAGATTCTGAGATATAAAAGTGCTTCTGGGGAACGTACTTTGCGTTTCACTATCTTGCTGCGTTCGCACGCGATATCATGGGCCTGTCTTACACGGAATCACTAGACCTCTTGCTAGTCCTCAATGGCGTCGGCGCGATTGGTCGCATCATCCCAGCTCAGATTGGCGACGTCATTGGTACGATCAACATCTTTGCGCCCATGGCCCTCATGACCGGTACCATCATGTATTGCTGGGCCAGCGTTCACACCACCACCGGGTTGTATGTTTGGTCTGTGTTCTATGGGATCTCTGTCGGCGGCGTTCAGTCGCTGTTTCCGTCAGTCCTCAGCAGTTTGACTACAGATCCGCAAAAGCAGGGGACGAGGATGGGTATGGTCTTTACTGTGGTGAGCTTTGCGTCGCTGACCGGATCACCGATTGCTGGGGCCATTGTCGATGCCATGGGAGGTAGGTACGTCGGCGCCCAAGCTTTCGCTGGCAGCTGCATGATTCTGGGAATGATCTTCGTGCTTTCAGCGAGAGTGTGTAAGACTCGAAAAATGGGTGTTGGGTCTTTTGCTTGGATTAAGGTCTGAACTTCGTTCTGGCAAGGAAACTGACACTTCAGACAAAATTCTCGGTTATAGGTTCAGCTCTACAGGAAGAAAACTTCGCGACAACTAAGAAGCTTGTAGGAAGATCAGTTGCAATACAGCAAAAATTGGAAAAGCTGGGCAATCTTTTTAGCTGATTTTGATTTACACGGTTTCCTGATATACTGTCATTAATATACGGGTGGTTCGAGATTGAGAATATGCAAAGTTGTGTTGAATAACTGCATGTACAGAGCAATTAGGTACGCAGCATGTGCTTGGGTTATCTGGGGAATTCTTGGTCTAGTTCCTGTTTCCAGCCGAGCTTCACCGCCCATGCGTCAGATGCATCTTTTGAGGATCTTTTCTAAAGCAGAAAATGCTGTTACTAAATTCCGAAATAAAAGCACACCTCTCTCTCCGTAGAAACCCCCTTGAGTTGCGCGGCTCTGATGTGCTCTCTAGAGTAATGTAGGCGTCTCTGTCCAGCATGGAGAGATTCCTTTCAAAAACAGGCTTCAGGTGTGAAGTGCACTAGTCCAACCGTGGCTCGGCTTCACCAGGCACCTGGGGAAGATCCCTGACGACGACAGCCACCAAGGATCGGTGTTTGCAACACATGTACGAATCAGCCAAGGCCTCGAATCCAGGCTTTCTTCCGCCATCTATCGAAAGGAGTAACCTCCGGGCTTCTCGAACGCCTAAATAACTGCCTTAGTGACGTTTACGTTCCTACCTGAGATGGAATCTGGGATGAACGTGATGTGTTCGCCTCCGGCGGCGGAAAGGCCGCAAGCTAATTCCTTGGCGCTGGGATCGAGAACCGACACTGCCTGGACTAACAGGACCTATGCTAGAGGGCGCTTACCTCCGGTTGTCTGCAGACCCTCGTCAGCGGCTTGTTCGCTGGTTGCAGTCGGCCGCTGGGGGGCGGGGGAGAGATCGGCGTCATGGTCCAGTCAATACCCCTCCCTCCGCTCCGCCCACTTTGTGATATCAGTCACCACGGAGCTCGGTCCGGGTCCGGTTTACTGCCCCTATGCGCGTTGCCCATGGAATGACAGGCGGACTTGGAACTGGGTGTGATTATTCTAGACATTTTCCTCCTCGTTTACCCCGTCATCGTCTTTCTTTTCATCCCCAACATCGACCTTCGTTGTATTCCCTTCTTCCCGCGCACCAGGTGCTCGGCGAGCCAGCATCATGGTCGCCAAGCTAAGCCAAGAAGGCCAAGATGCCCTAATGCTCGATGAATGGATCATCGCAAATAGTCTGCACCAGTAAGAAAATTTTCGCGGAAACCTTTGGACCAAGCGTCAACCTTGGCTCATGGACGAAACGGGGGAGTGTTCCCGGCGTTCTGTGTCTGTTTCCCGACTGGCTTGACGGAACTCTGAAGTCTCGAGTCCGGGTCCAGAGCCAGACTCATAAGGAGACGACGCCCTCGTCTATGGCAAGACGACCGTCTTTCCTTCTCGCACCATTACCAGTATTGCATGCTGTGCAATGACACCCCAATTCACTACTTGCCTCTGCGTCGCCACCTTGACCAGCCCTTGCTGAACTGTCTGTATCGTCTTGACGGTTCTACAAACCCCGTGTGAGCATTGTGCTACACTGCATCACCGCCACTGCTCAACCGCCTCGCTACCGATCAATTACCATTTTGTAAACTTTACTTGCAACTCGGCCAGTATGGCAAAATCCGAGACGGCAAAGCCCCTAGAGACTCATGTCTCGGGGCAGTCCAACAAGCCTCTCTCCCAACCAGCACATGCCCTGACCTACCAGCAGCTGGCAGAGGAGCTCCGGGCCAACACCCAGCACGGCCTCTCCGCCGTTGATGCCAAGGCACGGCTCGACGAGTATGGCCGCAATGAGCTCGGTGAGGCGGAGGGCGTACAGCCTTTCAAGATCATCATTGCCCAAGTCGCCAACGCAATGACCATGGTGAGCGGTTGATTCACCGATGTCGCCTGGCGTCTTGCTCGCTAACACCCCTCCCAGGTCCTCATCCTGGCCATGGCCGTCAGTTTCGGTATCGGTTCCTGGATCGAGGGTGGCGTCATCACGTTCGTCATCCTCCTCAATGTAGTCGTCGGCTTCTTCCAGGAGTTTTCCGCCGAGAAGACGATGGACTCGCTCCGCTCCTTGAGCTCCCCGACCGCCAGCATCGTCCGCGACGGCGAGACAATGGTCGTGCCGTCCGGTGAGATCGTCCCCGGCGACCTGGTCGAGATGAAGACGGGAGATACCATCCCCGCAGACGTCAGGTATCCTATGCCATCAATAGCGCCCGTTATTAATGAAGCAGACCGACTGATAATATACGCAGGCTGATCGATGCCGTCAATTTCGAGACCGATGAGGCTCTGTTGACCGGCGAGTCCCTTCCCGTCCGCAAGAACGAGGATAGCACGTTCTTAGATAACACCGGCCCGGGAGACCGCCTTAACGTCGCATACAGCTCCTCCAACGTCACAAAGGGTCGCGCCAAAGGCATCGTCTTCGCCACCGGCGTCTATACCGAAATCGGCGCCATTGCATCAGCCCTGCGCAAGAAGGACTCTAAGGTGCGCGAGGTCAAGCGTAAGCCTGACGGGCGCGCGAAGCCGCACCGCTACCTTGAGGCGTACACGCTGACCTTTACCGACGCCGTCGGTCGGTTCCTGGGCGTCAACGTCGGCACCCCGCTGCAGCAGAAGCTCTCTAAGCTCGCCATGCTCCTCTTCGGCATCGCTATCGTCTGCGCCATCATCGTCCTCGGCGCCAACAAGTTTGAAGCGTCACAGGAGGTTATCATCTACGCCGTTGCCACTGGCCTGTCCATGATCCCGGCCAGTCTTGTTGTCGTCCTCACCATCACCATGGCCGCCGGTACCAAACGCATGGTCAAGCGCAACGTCATCGTCCGCAACCTTAAATCCCTCGAGGCTCTCGGCGCGGTCACCGACATCTGTTCTGACAAGACCGGCACCCTGACCCAGGGCAAGATGCTGGCCCGCGGCGCCTGGCTTCCCGGCATGGGCACATATACGGTCGAGAACACGACATCACCCATGGACCCTACCACCGGCAACATCCGCTTCGACGAGCGGTCTCCGAGACACCTCAACTTTAAGAGGGGCGGCGACGCGTGTGGTTCGATCGTGCAGGCCGAGCAGTTGTTGCAGAACAGCAAGTCGGCCCTTGTCGCGTTCCTACACGTCGCCTCTCTCGCCAACCTTGCCACGATTAACAAGAAAGAGGATCAGTGGGTTGCGCGCGGTGACCCGACCGAGGTTGCCATTCAAGTCTTTGCATCCCGCTTCGACTGGAACCGTCTGCGTCTGACCACGGGCGAGACGCCGGAATGGAGCGAGATTGCCGAGCTTCCCTTCGATTCCGACGTCAAGCGTATGTCCGTCATCATGAAGCACAATCCGACCGGCGAATACCATGCCTACACGAAAGGCGCCGTTGAGCGGGTCATTCAGATCTGCACCAAGTACGCCCCCAAGGACTCTGGCGAGCTCGCCGACGTCACGCCCGAGTTTCGCGAGGAGATCCTGCGTAACATGGAGGCCCTCGCTGGCCTTGGCCTGCGCGTGCTCGCGCTAGCCAGCAAGCCCTACGATTATGGCACTCCTGTCAAGGGCGACGAGGTCGACCGCGGCTCCGTCGAGTGCGACCTGGTCTTCCGCGGCCTCGTAGGCCTGTATGACCCCCCTCGCCCGGAATCCGCGCCTGCCGTCCGGCAGTGTCATGAGGCCGGCATCTCGGTACACATGCTCACTGGCGACCACCCGGAAACCGCAAAAGCTATCGCCGTCGAGGTGGGAATCTTGCCGTCCCGCATGGAGCGCGTGGCCCGCAACGTCGCCAATGCCATGGTCATGACAGCGTCACAGTTTGATGCCCTTACCGATGACGAGGTCGACAGGCTGCCTGTTCTCCCTCTCGTCATCGCGCGATGCGCCCCAAGCACCAAAGTCCGGATGATCGAGGCTCTCCATCGCCGCAAGAAGTTCTGCGCCATGGTATGTTATAAGACTCGCGCATTACTTGACAACCGTTCGCTAACAGAATACCCAGACTGGCGACGGCGTCAACGACTCCCCCTCCCTACGCCGCGCCGACGTCGGTATTGCCATGGGGCAGTCAGGGTCCGATGTCGCTAAGGACGCATCGGATATCGTTCTCACCGATGACAATTTCGCATCCATTGTCGCCGCCATCGAGGAAGGTCGGCGAATCTTTGACAACATCCAAAAGTTCGTGCTCCACGTCCTCGCGGAGAACATTGCGCAGGCAGGAACTCTGCTTGTTGGGCTCGCTTTCAAGGACACAAGGGGGCTGTCTGTCTTCCCTCTTGCGCCTGTCGAAATCGTTTGGATTATCATGGCGACCTCAGGCATGCCCGATATGGGTCTCGGCTTCGAGCGGGCGGTACCCGACATCATGCGCCGCCCGCCCCAGTCACTCAAGACGGGCATCTTCACCGCCGAGTTCCTGGTCGACATGTTCGTCTATGGCCTGTGGATCACAGCCCTCTGCCTCTCAAGCTTTTCGCTTGTCGTCTACAGTTTCGGCGACGGACGGCTGGGGGAAAACTGTAATGGGAGCTATAATGAGACCTGCGACACCGTGTTCCGCGCCCGCGCCACAACGTTCGCCTGCTTGACGTGGTTCGCGCTCTTTCTAGCGTGGGAGATGGTCGACATGCGACGCTCGTTCTTTCGCATGCAGCCTGGGTCCAAAAAGTACTTTACACAGTGGATAATCGACGTATGGAGGAATAAGTTCCTGTTCTGGGCCATTATTATCGGGTTCATCACCCTGTTCCCGCTGCTCTACATCCCTGTTATCAACACCGAAGTTTTCAAACACAAGGGCATCTCGTGGGAGTGGGCCATAGTCTTTATTGCTGCGGCGCTCTTCTTCAGTGGCGTAGAGTCGTGGAAGTGGGCGAAACGCGTCTACTTCAGGAGGCAGAGCCGCAAGAATCTGGGCGTTGCGTGGAAAGACATGGACGTTGAGCAAAGAGTGTTTGGAGAGTACCTCGGCGGCCCTCCCGATGATGATCGCCACACCGAGGTTGGCGACTATGACAACGACATGGAGAAAGAGGGCTTGGAAAAATGAAGCATCTGTAAGGATCCGCACGTCCACTCGCAACCCTATGGACAGTAAAGCGTCAGACAATACTTGCAGTGCAGGGACATGGAATTAGTTGAGGGTCATGAGGTCAAATACATGACCTTTTCGTTAAGGAGTCCTGTCGATGTGTTGACGGAATCTGTGATACTATCCGATGCAATGGTCTTCCTCGTCTATCTCGTTGAAATAACCTTATGGTGTTTTTACGTCCCTTAGCATGTCGCAATCATTCTAAAATTGGCATTACTGCATCATAGGGTCTATTATTATCGCACTCTGATCTGACACACAGGAAAGCAAAGTGTTAGCTCACTGTACGTCATGTTAAACATGATATGAAAGACACTATGATGTAAAACATTGGACTTCGAATTAGGGGATGCGACGATCAGATAAACGAACCCAATCAATATCCATTCTGGCTTTATACATGTATATACTTTGGTAGAACTGCGGCGAGCCACAAAGGGGGCAACACCGCAACCCTCCCGAAACGCTATTTACAAACAGCCAAGAGTCTGGCTGTCATTCGAGAAGAAAAGACGTCATGATCGTTGAGATGTTCGTTCTTCTCAGACCCTCTTGACCTTGAACACGGCAACGTCGTGCTTCTCCAGCTGTGCACTCACGGAAGTGCCGGTTCCCTGCTTTCCGGTGAAGAGCTCCTTCCAGGCGAAGGTACCGGAGCCGAGGCCGGGCACATCGGAGAAGTTGACGGACATGGTGGTGGCGGCGGTGCTGGCAACGAGCGCGACGACGGTGCCGTCGGAGAGGGCGCCCGCCCAGTACGGAGGCATGTTGCCGCTCCCCGGGTTGGTGGTGCCGCGAGGGGTGAAGGTTGTCGCCGCGACGCCGAGGGAGTCCTGGTTGACGGCCAAGAGGTCCTGTGATTATGATGAGCAACGCCCGGGCTGGGAAGGGCCGGCCAAGGCCGATCACGGAAAAGGGAATGTACCTTGTTCGTGACGAGCGCGATCTGCGCACTGCTCAGCTTGCTGATATCGGTTCCCAGAATGATGGGTGACTTGGCAATGGCCCAGATGGCAAAGTGAGTGCGCTCCTGGGCCGCCGTAAGTTTGCCATTACCAATGATCTACAGAGTGGGCAATAAGTTAGTCAAGTGTATTGATTCACAAGGACCCGAGTGGGATGATGAGACAATCAAGAGAAGAGCAAGGAACAGAAATCCACACCATCATGTCGAGGTCGTTGAACGCGTACGGCTTGGAGTATTGGGCAATCGGCGCCGCCCAGTTGGCAATGTTAACCACGTCCTGCCACCCACCCCAGTTGTCGGTACTCATGCGCCACATCTGGCCTACCTGGGCGCCCCAGGTCCAGACCTGATCGTAGCCCCAGTTGCATAGGGAGTAGAGGATGGGCCGGCCGGTGGCCTTTAGGGCATCGCGCATGGTCTCGTACCGAGGACGCGAGTTCGGCGCCTGGTTGTTGGGGCACGTCTGCGGCGGGCCCGCCAGGTTGCAAGGGCTGTAGCAGTTGTCGTACTTCCAAAAGTCGACGCCCCAGCTGGCGAGGAGCCGGGCGTCCTTTTGCTCGTTGCCCTGGCTGCCGGGGTACCCGGCGCAGGTCTTGATGCCGTTGTCCCCGTACAGCCCGAACTTGAGCCCCATGTTGTGGATCTCGTCGCTGACGGCCTTGATGCCGTTGGGCCACTTGGCCGGGTCCGGAACGAGGTTCCCCGAGCTGTCGCGCTGTTTGGTGGACCAGCAGTCGTCAATATTGACGTAGGTGTAGCCGGCGTTCTTGAGGCCACGGCTAACAAAGTTCCGGGCTGTGGTCAGGGCGACGCTGGCGCTGGCGGCGTTGCATCCTCCTTGGTTCTGGATCGAACGGTCGTCATGGTCAGCACGTCTGTGACGATCGTTCTGAGAGGACAATACAGAACAGAAGGTGGGAGACTTACCCATCCGCTCCAGCCGAGGGCTGGCTTTTGGCCGACACTCTGTTGGCGAGGCTCGAGGGCCAGGGGGCCGGCGGCGGCCACAACGGCCAGAGACAGGATCGCTGGGAGGGTGGAATGCATCGCGGCTGGTGCTTTTGTCTTGTATTACGAGGGGTCAGCCGTGTAAGGAATTGCAATCGCGGCCTTGAGTTCCTGATGTCTCTGGAACATGGACAAAATTCAAAGGTGCAATGCTAAGCTTTTATATATAAACCTGGTTCTTGGTGTGGTTGCTTGTTTATCATTTAATCTACAGGTCCTGCCGGTACTGCCTTATTTCGCCGACATTTGACATACGAGGCACTCGTATTAGACTGTACTGGTCAGTCGACTCTGGGGTTGTACCGGATAGACCGTCTGCCCGGCAGCGAACCAGGAGCGAATCTGCCCAAGAGTGAGATGAATCGCGGGGGGCGAGTCAGGAAGATCGCCTGTACACAATTCAACTGGCTCGCTTCTATCGAGCCGGGTTACTTGGGTGCAAGGCATGCCCTACTCCGCATTTTTCAGTTAATATATAGCCTGTATGTTTCCATATTGTTCGTCTTTATGGTACACTAGTTCAGAGATAGAGAGAGGCACGGGGGGACATTTTCCGCTCCATTCAGAAATAAACCCGCTTCAAACATGGTACGCTAGACAAGCAGTCATCGGCCCATCAGTTCATCGCATGTTGTAATAGAGTAGTATTCGCCCGGAGCCCTGCCGTGCGCCTAACCCCACACTCGGCAGTATTCAGTGCCGGACAATGTGTACCGAGTATGGCGAGCATTAGTGGCGTTTATGGACACACCACTCTCGATTCCAGTTTCAACGCGGCGCTCATGAACGAGCATTGGCACCGAACGAAGACTCGGCTTCGGGATTCCGATCGAGGCAACCAACCAAACAAGTGTGCGGAAGCAGCAGCAAGTATACTGCATCCACCACTTTCGAGAGTTTCAATGCGCTGTGGCACAGCATGGCCAGAGAACATGAAGGTTTTGTGCAGTAATTAATTAGCATCCACCAGGAACGGTCACGAACCCCGGCTTTGCTTCCATTTCAGTGATCGGCACTCGTACTCGCCGATCTTTTCTAGGGCATAGCCAAACCATCATTGGTGCGGATGCACTGGCTAAATGAACAAGCCAAACGACACCGACCAATTCTTCTCGCCCAGTAATCTGCGTTATGTCACATATTGATAGTACATGGCGCCCGTGGCCGTGAACTGACTGACTACTTGGATAGCTTATATGTAATTCCGTTGTATCGTTTATACGTTAAGCTATTATAACTTTCGCGGCTCTCTTTGTATTCGCGCGGTTCTGCTGCATTTCATCTGCATGTGGCCTCAAGTGTGGCCCCGAAACCAAAGCTTCATATCAGCTTTTGCCAACGGTTGAGAAGTGACCAAGTAAGTAAGATTGTTAAAGTGGTTGCCTACTAATTTACCACCCAACTCTATTCCCACCGGCACGTCTAGCAGCTCGTTCTCCTGCATTCCGCTCTCCAATTATTACATTCACGCCAGCTCCTTTTCTTCGTAGCTTTCACTAGCTTGATTGGGGTATATAGTAAAAGAGTGATGCCTTCTCTGCATCAATAACCCATACCGCAAGGTTTCACAACCCTATTGGCGGAGACATCACAGGGCCGACCTACGACGCAACTAGCCTTATATGTCGATCAGTACCCGCTTTCGTGTTGAGAGACCCGTTGCCTAATGTCTACTCGATCATCAATTTGGTAATCTAAGGATATGTTTACGCTTATATTCAAACTCGGAAAGTGACTGCCAAGTTATCAGAATCCTTTCCGCAGCTGTGAAGGCGAAGGGGGAGGTCGAAAACCAGTGCATGGTTCACAGAGGGGTTTCTGCGGGATCATTTCCCGGCGATGAGCAGGTATATCTGCTCCATTTTCATTTCGTATTCGATCAATTTCAAGACGTGTTGACATATGGACTAAGCTAAGTCCACCTGCGTGCGGCGCGCTTTGTTGCATAAATCTAGAAAAGTCAGGGTGCCAAAGTATCTACAAAGCGAATGAATATGATCAGGCTATTGATGCGGTTGATTTACAGACGCCGCTAATGCTTTTGATATCTGGGTTGGCTTCGTTGCTGGTAGGTAGACCAATCTAGTTTATGTCGTTTATCCGTTGGATCCATTGCGTCTAGCAGGCATATTATCACTTAGAGTCTTCTCTATTTTCTTAACCTTGATATATTATTATTTCCGCCCTCTTTTCTTTGCGGCGGAGCATCGACTGCTACTCTCCTCGTCTCTGCCTTCGTTGTGCCGTATCATCTCTAATTATGTGTACACAATAGTCAAACGGTTCGGGTATATGGCGCAGTGAATATGTTCTGTGGTTAAACTTATTGAAATGCGTAAAGTGGTATTTATTTCAATCATTTAATCATTCTCCCAATCTCCAGTCCCAGAAAATTGGACACTACTAGTGTCCGTACCATTATTACGAAGCCATCGGTGTTGTTTACTAATGCCCTCAGCATTTTTAATATTGCTGAAGTCGTTAAAGCCCGAGATTAAATGAAACCGGAAAATCGGAATCCTTTACTGCCTCGGGCAACGCCAGCAATATCTTCTACCATGAGCACAAGCATGGTTTCTATATGAGTTCTGTCTTGAACGCTGTCTTTGTTCTCTGCGGCCGCTTCTTCAACCGAATGTTAGACGATCTATTTGAATTAATTCTAGAAAAACAACGAGAATGGGGAGACAACAATCTTATATCAGAAGTCTTGTCACTTGTATATAACGTAAACCCACGGCTTTATTGTTTTTTAAAGTTTAACATAAAAACAACGACACGCCTACCTTAGATGCTTAACCAGACCACCTCTCTCTATTCTGATCCTAAATTCCCATCCGAAGTCAACTTGTATAAGTGCAGGGGCCATTATCTTATGGAAAACATTGTCGCAGCCCTTTGGATGTGTACTGTATGAGCCTGATGATATGTGTAAGTTAAGAAATGGTATGGTGGTGTACATGCATTATTGATAGCTAGCGATTAAGAGTCACGTTGGGATGAGTGTACGATATGTTGCTCAGGTTACTTTCTCTTGTTTTGAGGCTTACCTAAAACTGGCTGCTTTTGCCGTTGCTTATAGATGTCTAAGGCGAGTCCGGTAAGCACATAGGGTCCTTGTCATAGGGAAAGCACAGCCAGCGGGGCAATCAACAAGGCACACAACATCCAAGGCTGATCTGGCAATCATTGAAAGTGAGCTTGCGAGCCTTAGACTTTATCTTTGTAACAAAAATAAAATCTTAGCTTCAGGTAATTTAAGTCGTAAGGATAAACGAAACTTGGCTGTGTCGCTCCACACATGTCACAATCTTCGAGCGCTTCTACCAAGGCATTTGAAAATACCACAGAGATTCTAAGCGGAAAGCGGACACTCGGCATGGCTAATAATATCAGAGACTGGGGTATGATGCTTAGCGCCTAGCTTCTTGCCAGCCAAACGACTTGCTTTCTCCAATCTCCATAGCCGGCGGCAGCGCGGACCTGCAAAAGAGGTGGGCGTATCCGCATCTGTGATTCAACCCATGGGGTCTGGTCGAGCCGTTACCACACCGAGCCTCCCTTTCATAGATCAGGAATGATGAGGTGTCAGGAAACGAGGGTAAGGCCCGCTCAACAACAATTAAAGAATTCCATTTAAGTGCATCGAGTGTGTACCAATAGGTTTTAACAGCCAAGATTATCCTCGATTCCACTTACGAATCGTGATGGGCAAAGCATTAATAGCAGGTATCCAAGGAAGTAGGAGGCCAATTCCTGTACTATGTCTTACGGGCGTTTCAGCCCCATGTGCCTGCACCAACACACTAACGATAACAGCCAGTTACACGTGAGGTTGCAAGGCTGTTGGATCGGCCACTCTACCCCTTCACAACTTGCCCAGGTCAAAACTGCTTGGCATTGTTGATAACAAAATGACGGTACGGCAGGAACCGGGGGGTGGCAGGGGCAGACAAGGAGCCGGCGGGAAATGTAGCGTAACAACGGAGCCTATCGGCCTATGGACCTATTCCGATGAACATGTACATAGAATCTCCTGTTCGCTAGCCACCGAAAAGACAAAAGGTGTTTCGCAGGCGACAGAGACGCCGCTCTAGTGTCCGGCAAAATTCTCTTAACAATAACACCAAAATAGCTGAGTCGACTCCTGACTGTCTACTGGGCCAGTAAATTACAGTCACGACGTCTAGTCTAGGTTATTGAACCATGTTCTCTTTGAGCATGTGAATTTATTGCAAATCCCTCGCTTGTACGGCGCCTTCGAAATCGCAAAACGTCCTCAATGTAATAAAACAATCTCAAATGCCACTTTCTTAAAACACCATTATGTCGCTATACAATGCCTGACGCCCTACGCCATCTTCTTTTAACCATCTCAGCGATTCTGTCCGTCCCGCACCTCAGAGCCAAGGAGTTCGCGTGGAGTCCCGTCCCATCTTTCGTCTGGTCTCGCCGGCATCTCGTGCATCTCATTCAGTCCCGCAGGACTCGGACTCCGGTAGGATATGAGCAAGACGCCCTTCTCAGACCTGCGCTCTTCAATCGTTCCGGGGTCTCGGGGCTTCGTCATTCCGACAGGCAAGGGTACCATGAGATATGCGACCCACCTCATCGGCTCACTCCAGGAGATTTTGCGTAGCAACCTGACGATTCAAATCATCTATGCCGGCGACGATGACTTCCCGCCCGAGGACTGCGAGAAGTTGCAATCTCGATTTAGCGAAGTCCAGTTCCTCGACATCCTCAGCGTCATGAGCGACACGACTGTGCAGCTCGCCACGGGCGGTTGGGCCATCAAGGCTTTTGCAGCGCTCTACGCACCTTTCGAGCAGGTGATCCTCTCGGACGCGGATTCTGTTTTTGTACAAGTCCCAGAGAAACTGTTTTTGGATTCCTCCTACGAAGCGACAGGCGCTCTCCTCTTCCACGATCGCTTGATTTGGCAGCATGCTTTTGCTGACCGCCACGAGTGGTGGAAGTCTCAGATCCACGAGCCCAGCGCCATGCTCAATAAATCACTTGTCTGGACCGAGGACTATGCCGAGGAGGGAGACTCTGGAGTTGTGGTCCTTGACAAGTCGCGTTTGGATGTGCTGATGGGTATGCTTCACGTAGCATGGCAGAATACCTATGAGGTGCGCGAGGAAGTCACCTATAAGTTGACATATGGCGACAAAGAGACTTGGTGGTTCGGTTTGGAGCTCAGCGGATCAAGCTATGCCTTCGAAAAGCACTACGGGTCTATGATCGGCTGGTTCAAGGAAATGGTTGACGACGTTGCCCAGAGAATCTGCAGCTTTGTCATTGGGCATGTCGATGTGCGGGATGATCTCATCTGGTATAACGGAGGTCTACTGAAGAATAAGAAAGTGGACCCCAAGGAATATGGCTTGCCAACGCACACTTTGGTCGATGGGAAATGGGAAAAGGGTTCAGACCGAACCCAGATGAGCTGCATGGTTGGGGAGAATGTGAAGCCTTTGAGCAGGGACATGAGTTGGATTTTGAGCAGTTCCATCAATTTGGCACAAGAGTTGGACAAGGAGTTTGGCTTTGTTTAGACATCTGCTGGCATTTCCTGGGGCTTGGGTTGGGTGGTTATCTCGTGACATATTACTGTATAATGACGCCGGAAAGTTATTGCATACAAACTTCAATGTTGAATTGATACCCCTGATCGGATACAACGATAAATATAACCTTTGATATCACCTCATGACTTTTTCCTCACCTTGGTGGTCAGCTTGTAAGAAATTTCTGGAAACAGAGCCCATTCTCGTGGACAAGGACTATACACGCACTGATGAAAAACTTGAGGGGGCTGCTTGCACCTAGCCTGCCGGGACATTATTATAGCCAGAGTTGCACTGTTACCTCTCTGATGCACCTTGACCGCAGATAGCTATGAATTTGGGTACAAGTAAATTATACTCTTGTGATACTGCTGTATTACAACGGAAGAGGAGGGCATCTAAGACAGGAAAGTTGTTTGTCAAGGCTGATATTTCTCGAACTTTGCAGACATATCCCATTTATATATCAACCACATGGCTAGCTAAAGAATCCATAAGCCAACATTCAAGGCCATCTTTTTATGTTTCGTGAGCAACATTATTCCCTGCTGTGGATTTGCAACGCAGACTTCAACATGCATAATTCAGAACCTCATTGATAGTACATATTCCAGTCAGACAGATACTGTGATCGAAGACTGAAGAACATGTGATGGAAACGTCTAGGCACGATGACTAAGCCATTTCTACCTCATATGACGTATTTTGGTGGAGTAACTGGATGCCGGTGTCACGGCCCATTGTCAGACCACATCGGACGTCTCAACCTGCTTTTTCTCCCCCAAGTGCCGCGCCGGGAGACATTGTCGTTTTCTTTTACTCTGCGAACCTCGATCAAGAAACCACGTCAAGCCGAGCAGGTGTCAAGAGTGTCATCAAGACCAAATCGACCAACTATGCCCTTTTCCTTCACGTCATCCATCTCCTTCTCCTCCTCGGTCACCCGCAACGGCAAGACTGAGGAGAGGCGATGGGCCCACAAGCACGAGACCGGCCCCTCTGGCACCACGATCCGAACGGCCTCGATGCGGACGGGGCAACCGATATACCTCGAGCGCCGCGACTACGACGCCTCTGGTCGTCCCATCCCACAGGGACGGGATCTGCGCAGCGGCGATACGGCGAACGCAAACATTGACAGGCGCATCGAGGACGTCTCTGAGCAAGAGCAGAGCAAGAGTTCTTGAGTGGATGAAATCCGGGATCTGGGTGGGGGAACATGGAGTTTTGGGGCGGGCAGGCGTTCTTTGTGCAGTATCCACGGCAATCTTCACTTAACAACCGGCGTGAATATGGTGGGAGCTCTGAGGAGCAATGCGCGTCGAAGGGACGACGGATCAGATTGTCGGACAATGTAATCCTGCCTGTCGTGGCTGAATTGCAAACCCGTGCGAGTTTGTCTTCAACCTGGTCTTCCATATGTTCGATCCGCTCGCTGTTGCAACCATTTCCTCGACTGCCATCACCAAGTCCTGATCACAAACGCGACGGGAGTGACTATTTTGTTGGTCATGACTGCATTGGGTATGCTCCAGCATGCGCCTCTTTACCCGACGAAGCCGTACGAGCCTACAACCACCTATCTAGCGTAGAAAATGTCTCATTATACCGGCATCAAATCTTGATCACGACCTTGCCAAAGTGCTTCTGATCCCACTGGTATTGGTAGGCCTCCTTGACCTCCTCGAAGCCAAAGATCCTCTTGTCGACGACGGGCTTGATCTTGTTGGCGTCGATGGCCTGGTTCATCTCCTGGAACTGCTGCTTGGAGCCGACAAAGATGCCGCGGACCGTGCAGATGTTGGCGAGGGCGTCCAGCATCGTGGGCTGGTCCTTGGGGTTGTCGCGGTGGGACAGGAAGCCGATGATGGAGATGACGCCCTCGAGCTTGATGGCCTTGAGGGACTGCGTGAGGGTGCCGGGGCCGCCGACCTCGAGGATGTGGTCGACGCCGACGGCGTCCGGGGTCAGTGACTTGGCGACCTCGCCCCAGTTGGGCGTCTGCTTGTAGTTGATGACGTGGTGCGCGCCGAGCTCCTTGAGCTGCAGGGCCTTGGTCGCGGACGACGTCGTCGCGATGACGATGGCGCCGGCGGCGACGGCGAACTGGATGGCGGCCAAGCTGACGCCGCCGGTCCCCTGCGTCAGGACGTACTCGCCGGGCTTCAGCGCCTTGGACTGCAGGCCGTAGAGGGCGTTCCAGGCGGTCAGCGGCGCGCAGGGCAGCGTGGCGGCCTGGACCGGGGTGAGGGTCTGCGGCGCCTTGACGACGCCGTGCTCGGGGAAGACTCCGTACTGGCGGAGGGTGCCGTCGAGGGCGCCGCCGAGGCCGCTCTTCACGCCCAAGGGCGTGATGGGGTTGGCCTGGTGGTTCTGGTTGAAGAGGGCGGCGACATGGTCGCCCTCCTTGACCTGCGTGACCTTGGGACCGACGGCGACGACGTGGCCGGCACCGTCAGAGGCCGGCACGCGGGGGAAGCTGACGGGGAAGGGGTAGAGACCCTGGTCGGGTGTTAGTGACATGGGCAATGAATGGTGCATGCAAGTGCGAGGTGTACCAACCTTGGGGATAGCCAAGTCACGGTAGTTCAAGGAGACGGCCTCGATCTGAACGAGGACATCGTAGTCGCCGAGCTTAGGGATGGGGACGTCCTTCTTGAGCTGGAGAGTTTCCCAGTTGCTGCTATCCGGGTTGATGCCGGTGATGGTCCAGGCGTTGGTAGTTGTGGGAGCCATGGTAGATGTGATTTTGTGTGTTTTATTGGGTGTGCAAGTTGTATGCCATCAAATTCGAAACTGCTATACTCAGTGGGCGTTCGCGCGTGCAGTCTCGGTCCTTATACTCTACCGAGAGAGATTTCTGAACAATCGTGGGGTCCGAGCCATCTGCTTTGAAGCGTATCTGCAATGACGCAATGAATACTCATACCGTCAAATACGGGGCCTGGCGATAACGGCATTCTTTGACTGGCTCATACCGAGCACTCACATCCCTGCCCGAGCCCCATCCCGCCCCATCGACTTTACGCTTTCAGGACGCTTCAGGATTCGTCGATGATCAAGTCATCAGTTTGACCGGGGAACACGTGGAAAATGTCATTCCAACGCCTGTTTGACCCAAAAGGCCGCGAAGATCAGGCCACGAATGCCGAGGAAACGCCCTCGTGTTCCCCCGTCGGTGATTGGTAAGACGTGTTCGTTCCCCTGCTGAAGATGGCTAGACGTCCCCGTTCTTGGTATCATTCTGTGGACCAAGGGAGGAAATCTCTGCAGGCTTACAAATAAACTTTGTGGAGCGCGGCAGAGGGGAGTGACGGTGAAGGGAAAAGAAAGGGGTAGAAGAAAAAGTTGCGAATAACTTCACGTTTGCCGGACGCGACCAACAGAATCCCAATGACTCGTTTACAACGTAACTTTCAAAGACAGGACAGACAGAGCATGGTGAGATAAACCTGAGATCATATCATCAAAAAGAACTATTACTAGTCTATATGCGTGTAGCCTAGGATGAGTGGTAGGGGGTTGTTGAACATAACCACTATGTTCGAATCCTATCAACGAGAGCACAAGTAACTCCACAATCGGTTCTCCTACGGGTTGGATCGGATTTTACTAGGGAACCTGATATTCTCAAGCCCCTTTTGGCGCCCACGGCACAGTCGAAATGATAGCGAGACTCTGAAGATCACATATCGTGCTTCTGGGCAAAAACAGAGTCGGGAGGATCGGGCATTAGACAGACAAGGGCAACGATAGCTCCCAGCTCGTGCAAAGTCTTGCATCCGAATCGGCATCGTGGAGGTATTTCGGTGTTCACGGCGATAGTCTTCTCGCCGGGGCATCACACGGCCTTTCTGCCTCGCGATAATTATTAATCATTGGCTACCAGCATCTGGGGGCTCTTGGATCATCCTGAACTTAAAATCAGGCGGCTGTAAAACACCATAAAACACCACGTCCATCCGCATTAAGCTGCCAACGGGTCACTCTCACATGGCACAGTCATTCCAAAAACTTTGATAGGAATTGCGCCATAGAAGGTTCATTGCTCTTCATTCTTTGTCACACAATTGAACATGGACTTGGCATGTCTGTATCTTTTCAACAACGGTGCTTCCTAGTATCGCTCATGGCTTCAAAAAGATGGTGCCGCTCATGATCCGGGTCGCCTTGCCTCCAAGGTGCAAGGTCTCGAGCCTACGGGCGCCGTCGGGACCCTTCCCGACTTTGACGTCGACGTAGATGTGGCTTCTGCGACCAATCTCGACGCCCTGCGTGATCTCGAAGCTGAGCGACTCCTCAGACAGCACGTGCAGGCTCAGATAACTGGACAGTGCGCAGGCAGCACTCCCCGTGGCCGGGTCCTCCACATCAGGTTCAATCATCCGCGTTCTGATCTTCTGCACGGTGCGGCCGTCGACGGTCTCGGCCCCAAGACGCACAAAATAGTATCGCGTTATGTATGTGTCGCGCCAGTCCTCGTCCACGAGCTCCTGTTTGCAGAACTCAATCGGCCCCATCTTGGCCAACGCCAGAGACTCCAGTGAGGGCAGCTCGATGAGGGCGAAGGTCATGCCCTTGACGATGCTGAACACGGGCGCGTTCACCTCGGCCTCGGCGAGCTCCGTCACCGCGTCGCTGTACGGGCCCGGGCCGAGGTCTCTGAGACGCTTCTGGTGAAGGCGGGTGTTGTGGGGTATGGCGGCGCGGACAGAATCGGCGCCCGTTTCGGTGATGTCGACTGGGCCGGATTTGGCGATCAGCTTGTTGACGCCTCGCGGCTTCAGGAAGACGGCCGTGCCGATCGTCGGGTGGCCCGCGAAGGGGAGCTCCTCGCTCGTAGTGAAAATGTCGAAGCGTCTCTCGGTGGATGCGGGGTCGTTGACTTCATGCACGAAGGTGGTCTCTGAGTAGTTGAACTCCCTCGCAACGTTCTGTTTCTGTTCCTGTGTGAGGGTCACGGAAGCGGGAATGGTGACAATGGCCAAGGGGTTCCCTTCGAAGGGCCTGTCGGTGAAGACATCTACGGTGGTGTAAGGAAGCTCCATGATGTGGTGTCTGTTGTCTTAGGGACAGTGCGGCGGGGGAGGATCTGTGGGTGTATCAACACATTGAAAGTTCGAGTGAGAGCCTGAAAAGGCTAGCTTTATAGGGGCAGCCATACTAGTGATTCGACGATGCCACAAATGAGTCACTACGGGATGGTCTCAGGGCCTCAGATAACCAGACTCCATAGTCTTCACGAGTTCGTAAGCAGCCTCCTTTTCGGGAACGTCTCCGCGTTGGCTACGCCTTTTGCGTCTTTGAGTCAATGACACGCCTCTCCACCATCAGCCTTGACTGGCCTTTCTGACTCGTTGGTTCCCATGCGTTTACTTACCACACTATCCACATGTGGATCCCCTATACCGGCAACCAGCTCCGAGTCCGGCTATGACTGGGTTGCGGTACCAGCTGGTTGGCGACAATCGATGGCCTTGTGCCTCGCCAAGTCGGACTGATACGGTGAAATACCGATCCTTGAACCGAATCTCAACGCAGGAAAGACCGCTGTAAATAAACACTTGACTATTCACTAATATAGGCGCTTCTCTTAGACGCCAAACACGCCTCAACACATTGACCCGAAGAGACGGCAGAAGAAGTGGTGTCTCCTCAACTCTCCAAAATGACCTCAGGACGCAGACGGATATATCTTAACGAAGCGACAGGGTCAATTAGTCTCGTTGCCGACGCATCCCTCGCGCGAGCCTTTCATCATCAGCTCCCCTCCTTCGCAAAAACGCCCCTCGTCCCTCTCGATGACCTGGCCCAAGAGCTGGGCGTCAAGGCAGTGTACCTGAAGGACGAGAGCAACAGAATGGGGCTCCCCTCCTTCAAGATACTTGGAGCATCATGGGGAACCTACCGCGCTATCACGGCAGGGCTCAGCCTGCCCGCCGACATGCCACTCGATCGAGTCGCCGCGACCGCCCAACAGCACTCGATTTCGCTGTATGCAGCAACGGAGGGCAACCATGGCAGAGCCGTCGCGGCGATGGCGAAGATACTGGGCATTCCTGCGCACATCTACATTCCTAGTACCGTGGCGGACGAGGCTGTCGCACGCATCGCATCCGAGGGTGCGACTATCGTCGTGAACGACTCACATTACGACGAAGCCGTCTTGGAAGCGTGGAAGGCTACCAGGTCAGACCCCGGCGGACTATTGATCCAAGACAACGCTTTTGAGGGTTATGAACAAATTCCATTGTGGATTGTCGAGGGCTATTTAACGCTTCTCCTTGAGGTCGAGGAGCAGGTTGCCGATCAAGGGTTGAAGCCGACGTTGATTGTGACGCCTGTCGGTGTTGGATCCCTGGCCCACGCAGTTGTATCCCACTGCAAGTCCGGAGGTCGAGACTGTGCGGTCTTGTCCGTCGAACCGGATACTGCATCGTGTCTTTGGACGAGCCTAAGGGCCGGGAAGCCGACGTCGGTCCACACATCCCGAACGATCATGGAGGGGCTCAACTGCGGCACCGTTTCGCTTACAGCGTTTGACGATCTTCACGCCGGCATCGACGCCAGCGCGACTGTCTCCGACCTTGAGTCTCACGAAGCAGTCAAGTATCTCGAGGCCAAAGGTGTCAGGAGCGGACCCTGTGGCGGCGCAACGGTCGCGGCGCTTCGACAGCCCGCGCAAGTTTATCCCCGTCCCAGCTTCTTTACGGAGGATGCTATTGTGGTGCTCCTCAACACCGAAGGACCGCGCAACTACAAGACTCCCTTGGGCATATCCGTCGATGACACCAACAAGATGACGGAGATTCACCCTTCAGTTGGTTCGTCGAACATCCTTTAATGGTCAGATTCCATACTATTCAGTCGTGGCCATCCGGGTCCATTTCCTCCAGCGTCGGGAGCGTTTTTGGAGCGTATCGCATGACTGACACGGAAAGCCCCAAGACCCCGGAGGGCTCAAGGGGATTTTGGCCCGGATGGAACCCGGATGCTGGAAGCCCCTCGAGATATAACAGCAAGGCTCAGTTCTAGTCAGAATCCCCTGGGCACGGTTGACAGATGCAAAGGATATTTGTAAATGCAGTGGAATGGTTGTGGCGATCGAAATGTTGTATATATTATTTCTATGCCTGAAGTTAGCCACCCTCCGCGGCATTGCCCGGCGTAGAATACAGCAACAACAATAACATCAGCAATAATAGCAAGAAGTTGTTGGCTATAATATTATTATTCAATAGTATGTGGGCGCTAGCAGTATGCATGCATTAGTAATTATAGGTGAATATTAATAGCTACAAATAACTATTGGCATCTGTTTATAGAAGAAAGCAAAAATTGCTAGATTAAAAAGTTGAAATCGATCGGCCTAACATTAGGTTGTCTATTATAGACAGGTGATGTGTTAATGGAGCACTGTAGACGCGGGGGAACCTCCCGATATGTTTAAACCTACCGCCGAGTGTAGATGCGCTCCAACCAACGTGAAGTACGGCGCGTTGGGCCTCCAACTTCCTCAAGGGGCATGGCAGGGTTCCCCGCGTTTTTGACATCAATAATGATACGTCTGGTGATACCGCGGCGCGATGCTACATACGACATCACCCGAACGGCCGCGTCCGCTGTAGGCTCGGCTTTTACGTTGCGGAGGAATGTTCGTATCCAGCAACCTGGCATTGGGATGTCACACGCATGCTAATTACTCCCCGGACGAAGGGCCCAAAGCATAAAAGGCCGTCATGGTCACTCGGGAACTTGTTTCTCATCTTGTTTGGCAAGCTCCGACCATTTTTCTTCCATCGCAATGACCGTAAGACTAGGCGCCATGAGAGCCTCACTCACCGCGGCGGCATCTTTTCTTTTGGCCCGAGTCGCCACCGCTCAGGTGGGAGGGCCGTATGAAGCAACCTGGGAGTCGACCGACAAGCACCACGCCTCCCCCGAATGGTTCCGAGATGCCAAGTTTGGCGTCTACTGGCACTGGGGAGCCTTCACCACACCAGAGTACGGCAGCGAGTGGTACGGCCGCAACGTCTATGCCCCCGACAGCAGTGAGCGCGCAGAGCACACGCGGCGCTACGGGCCGCCGGAGGTATGGGGCTACCAGAACTTCATCCTGGGGGCGAACGACCTGCAGGGTAACCACGTCGAGTTCAAGCCTGTCCTGGCGAGTGATGGCGGGGCCTTCGATCCCGACGCGTGGATGGCAGTCGTCAACGCTTCGGGTGCCAGGTTCGCCGGGCCAGTTGCCGAGCACCATGACGGCTTCTCCATGTGGGACAGCAAAGTCAATACTTGGAACTCTGTCGGACACGGCCCCGGCATCGATCTGGTCAAGCTCTGGGCCGACCTCGTCCGCCAGAGCGGGATGAAGTTCCTCATCGCCATGCATCAAGCCTTCAACACCAACGGCTTCTACGAGTTTGCACCCCAGATGAACGACACGGAGCTGCAGCTTCTTTTCGGCCAGCTCCCCAAGGACCAGGCCGATCAGCGGTGGCTCGACAAGCAGCTCGAGGTCCTCGATCACGTCCAGCCGGACATGATCTGGAACGACTTCTCCCTCGACAGCCCGGGCTATTGCCAAAACCCAAAGTTCGTGTGCAACATTGGCGAGGCACAGCGTCTCGCGTTCCTCTCCCACTACTTCAACCGCGGTGTCGAGTGGGGTAAGGAGGTGCTCACAACCTATAAGCACTTTGACAGCGGCTTCCGCAACACGTCGGCCGTGGCCGACTTTGAGCGCGGTGGTCCGGACGACATTGTCCGCCCGTACTGGCTGACCGACGACGCCATCAGCGCGTCATCATGGAGCTACACGGTAGGCATCGCCTACTACAGCTCGACCCAGATGATCCACTCCCTCCTTGACCGCGTCAGCAAGAACGGCAACATGCTGCTCAACATCTCCCCGACTGCGGCGGGTGTGCTTCCCGAGCAACAGGTAAAGGTGCTGCTCGACATCGGCGCGTATCTCGGCCGGTACGGCGAGTCCATCTACGGCACCCGCGCGTGGGACATCTACGGCGAAGGACCCAACAAGGCCGGCGGTGGCTCCTTCAGTTCCCCGCTGACTGGCAACAGCAGCGACATCCGCTTCACGCGCAACAAGGCCAAGGATGTTCTCTACGTCACGGTCCTTGGCTGGCCTGCAGACGCCACTGTTTCTGTCGCCAGCCTCGGCTCCGATGCCGGCGTGGATCTCACTGGCCTCGCCAAGGTAGAACTCCTCGGCAACTCGGCCGGCGAATATGCCGCCGCCGAGAGCTGGACGCAAGAGTCAGGCGCGCTCGTCGTAAAGCTTCCAGCCAAGCCGGAAGATTCCTTTGCCTACGTCCTCAAGCTCAGCTTCGCCGACCATATTCCCGTGCCACTCATTAATAACGGTGCGTCCGTTTTCACCGGAAACGACACCAAGGCACTGGGCGTATCCCTCCCGCGAGGCGAGTTCCCGTCCGTCTTCTTCGGGGACGCCGGCGTGCAGCCCGGTGACATCCAGACGGTGCAAGTAAGCGCTGGCACCAGTGTCGAGGTGTACGCAAGTGCCAACCTTACCGGAAGCTTCACCACGTTAGGTGCTGGTGAGCACGCCATTGGTCTTGAGTCGTTCGGCTCCATCGTGGTCAAGGCCGCTTGAATATGATACGCAATCACGTACAACACATGCAATAGCAAGTATTAGCCGAACATGAAAGACGTACATGTATGTGGGATTAAAGCGCCCCAAATCTGAAAATAGTTCCCAGCATATGTTCTACAACACAATGTAATGAAATTCTAGAGAGATTTATAGTGCCTAGAAAGCACATTAATATACCATAGGGTATTACGAAGTTGAAAAGTCTATTATCATGGCAACTAGATGCGTAGCAATATACAGCTACAGGCTATATAGTAAGATTTTCTATCAAAAAGGGAAAAGAGAGGAAAAACAAGATTCGCGTTGTATCGTTACGACAGAACATCCAGCCGGATGTTCGAATTCCACCTTGAAGTCCCTTGATCGAGAGAATTTGAGTTGATAAGTAATTCTAATGTAAAAGTCTGAGCATCACTAGTACGTTAGCAGAAGAGAAACCTTGCCGGCAAGCAGAAGCAGGCAGACACCATATAGAGAAATTCTGTTTTCAACTTCTATTTTCAGGGCCAGTAGACTTGACGGGTCTTATGGTGATAGAGGTAGTACACATGGCTAAGCTCTATTTCTTGCAGTCAATGGAGAGTCTACGACGATCGGTGAACACGCGGTATTAAATGTTCTTCCTTTGCACCGATCCGAGTTCATTTCGTTCAATTATCTTGATATTCTTGTCAGTTCCCAGTTTTCAGAACCCCGCGGTGAGTATTTATGTGCGCCCTGCGTGATCTCGTCTATCGTATCATATCCGATCTCAGTCTCCCTGGCACGCATGGTGGGCGTGGTTGTCGTCGATGGTCCCATAGCTTGCAGTGTATGTCGACCACCCGCCTCCGTCTTGCGGCCCTCTCGAAGCGAATTTGTCCCATTCTCATAATTAAACTCGCTTTGTCTGTTTGACTTGACGTACCCACCTATGCCGCTCGATTTCGAATGGTTGTACATTTCGCTAAACAACACCCGTAGCACCGGGATAGACGAGGCCACTATGGTCACGTTGGGCTCCGCTTGTGCCCAGATAAATAGTAGCGATAGCCGGTCTGGAGTTTCTGGGTTAGCAGGTCATGAAGACGGGCCTGACGGTGAACACCTACACGGGATGTCTGCGCCCTCAGCTATCGTCACAATCTTAACGACCTTGATAACACCAACCAAGCCTGCGATGATGCCTAGGCTCATGGCTATCGCAACACCGATCCTCTCGTGGCGCTTCATCCCGAGCCCTCGCATAATCGCCCACGGCAACAGTGATAATATGAAGTCTACCAGTGCAGAATAGCCTTGAAAGCCATGTGTCAGTGTGGCCCCTTGTACTAATTATGAGGCATTCAACGCACCATTCGAAACCATCGCCATCACTACCGAGTCCTGGACTCGCCAACAAGTGCCCGGGATTACAGCTTCGTACGCGTCCGCCGGCCTGTCGCAAGCGGCTATCCAACTCGCGACGGCGCCGGTGGCCAGCACGGCGTTCATAGATATTATCAGAAACCAGATAAAGGCCTTGCGCCTTCCGGACGAGATGCGAAGCATGGTGACGGCAAACGAGGTCTTGCTAAGGGCCAACGCGACACTGTTTATCACGACGTTGACGGACGAGAGGGTGTGCATGTGCGGCGTGAAGTCGATCGTTTTGCCAAAACCGAGCCTCATGAGTTCTGTCGAGAGAGACGTCGAGATCAACAGAAACATCTGACGGAAACGCGTTGTTAATATTTGTTGGCGATAACTGGTGTTGGTTTCCGTCCCCTTACCCAAGAGACGATCAGGATGTGATCATCTATCCACATGCCCCGCGACCTGATCTTTTTGCAATAGACTCGGAGAAACAGAAAGATGGTCGACACTGAAATCATGATCCATATTGAGGCCACCACCCGCGGCGCCGGGTCTTTGGAAACATCGATGTCGATTTGGGTGTTCGAGGAGTTGCTTCTTATCATGAGCACAGATGTGATGCCTGAGGTGCGACTACCGGTCGCCATGGTCTCGCTGATGGGGGTTCTCAGATGGAGTGTAAGGTCTCTGAGCGGCCGGGTCTTTGGGCTGCGGGGGCCAAGATCAATAAAAGAAGGACTCGCTTGGTCCCGATGAAGACACTCGGAGCCACTGACACGAGTTTTGAAAAAGAAAAAAACAACTTTGCCAGATAGGGGCCATGCCACATGCCGGGACTCCGAGAACAGATGCATTAGACTAGAGGCACGCGGCATCCCAGCCGGTAGCTGCGGCCCAGGCTTCCGAGCCTCTCGGCCCGTGTTTGCTAATGTGGCCAATCGTATTTCCTGCAAGACATGTCTGCCGTTTGTATGGGACAGGACAACCATTGAGAGTTTCTGGGCAAAGGAGCCGATCTTGACCAGCGTGCGGCTGGCGACGCACAGCAGCCAGAGATCCTCAGCTAGTGCAGAGCTGCAGCAGCGAATAAAAGGACTCGTTGGCTTGCTCGAACCCTCTCGAGAATCATGCTGTCTTGATTCTTGATGTCTGACCAAGAAACATGAGCATCGAGGCGAGACGGAAGTCGTTGCCAGGGAGGCTTTGAGTCGGTGCAGGGAGGTTGCAAGTCATGCGGGAAGGGAGCTCTGATGGGAAGTTGATGGTATCGCTGATGTTACTCACCTGACCCGGTTTCTGCCTTTTTAGAGTGACAATCGCCGGTTCTTGAGACTCCGCCCGTCAGTGTTCTACCTCTCGGCCACCATATTGGCGATTGAGGGAGTCCTCATTATATGGCTATTCCATCCATTAGCCTCCCAACTCGTCACTTATGACAGTTATTTATTACAAGTGCTATGAGCATGTAGCATGAGAAAGTGACAGCTGTCACCATCCACGAACCACGGTGGCTCTCCCCTCTCTTCCCAAGGGCCTAATCCGAGACTTACATGTAGCCGTTTCTCTGGAGTCAGTGGTCGGCAGCCGGCCAGAGCCCGACGTTAACCCCTTGCAAAGACCATAGATTTTGACTAGCTGCATATTGTGGCGTCAGCTCTACGCGCTATTAGGATTTCAGTCTGGCCCAGCCATTTGTTTGGGGGCTAAGCACAAGTAGGAATAAGAAAGCGCCAAAAGGGCTGCCAGCCCTTGAACTCACAGACCCCTGTCAGTCGTGGATAAACATAAGCACACCACTCCCATGGAATCAGATTGGGCGAGAAGGATTCAGCATCCCCGGGGTGAGTCGAGTGTATGAGCGTGGCCTGGATTGTGGTTGGAGAGTAGTGGCAGCGAACCTCGGGGCCAATTTCTCGAGCTCGATGTGCGGCTGGCTGAATGAGACGACAAGGGCGGGTTCGTTAGTAACTTGCCCGGAACTTTGCCGCCGTGAATGGGAAATCACACTTGAGTTGATGGTAAGCAGCCAAAGGGATCAACTTGTATTGAAAGTGGAAAGAGATCCGGGCCAGCGGGAAGAGGCCATCGTTCAGAACTCTGGATTCCGTCATGTTAACTTCAGCAACGCCCGCAGCATATAAAAGCACCCGGAAGGGAGACAGCCACATGTTACGGTTGTCTCTGCCTCCCTTGATCCGCGTGTCAATTGCTGTGTACGTACTTGAAAACGGTTTCTGGCGTGTCTCGGCCAGTGAACGCCGGCTCTCTTTAGGGTGCATGTCAGACAGCCACCAAAAGTTGGCCTTTCCCGCTATAGACAGAAGACCGAGCCGAAACATGTTGTCTTGTTGTAGACTTGGATTTGCGGCTCATATCCACGTTGTGTATTGAGCTAGCAACACTTCACCGACCCATTCGTGTCCCATCGATCAGATAACTAAGCATGGGTGATAACCCCCTAAGGGGTGATTAAGAACATCTGCCTGCCATCAACTTCACACAATTGTCCTGCTCCTCATCATACTAACTCAGGGTCACATCGCAACGGTGCCCGGCCGGGCTGACGAGGAAGAAGTTTTCCATCTCCATCATGTCGTCCGTCATGTTGTCCGCAAGGCGCACACCGCGACAGTCTCTGAAAAAGATGGCGGTTGCGAGGCGAAGCTCCATGCGGGCAAGGTGCATGCCCAGACAAATGCGCGTGCCCGCCCCCCAAGGCGTGAACAGTTGCTTCTGCTGCATCGTGACCGAGTCTGGGGTCAAGAAACGTGTCTCGTCAAACCTATGGGTGCCGTGTTGGTAGTGCCTTTTTGCGAAAGGACCACAGTGCACTCGGACTCACCTGAGAGGGTCGGGGAAGACGTCCGGGTTCCGGTGAAGGGTGTATGCCTGCGTCTCAACGACGGTGCCTTCGGGGATGAAGGAACCGCCGAGAGTGGCCCCGCCCGGCGGCACAGATCGCGGCAGGCTGCCCGGGGCCGCTCCGTAGAGACGGAGGGTCTCGTCGATGACGGCGTTGAGCAGCGGCAATCGTTCGAGAGTGGCGTCGTTCAACTCTCCGTCGACGCCGGTCAGTTCCTCCTCAAGTCTGGCTTGGAGATTGGGCTTCTTCAGGACGGCCCAGACTAAGTACGTCAAAGTCACCGACGTCGTGTCAGAGCCAGCGACGATGAGGTTTCCCGCCTCGGCTTTGATGTGGTCCTCCGTCAGGTCCGACTTTTCGTCGACCTCGCTCTCGGCGAGCATGTTTCCAAATAGGTTGGCCGAGTGTCCGTTCCGCCGCAGGTTCGCCGCCGCCTTGGCAGCGTGACTATCCACCGTACCCTGTGCGGCCAAGACATTATGTATCGATATGAAGGGGAGGAGACGTGCCAGGCGGTACAGAAGTGGCAACTCATAGATGATGGCGGTCAGCACCATAACTGATTCCAGTGCTTTGATATACTCGTTTTTCTAACGCTTGGTCAGCATGGCTACGCATTAAGAGATATCGTCAATTGGGGGCATCTAATTACCTCGCCCAGCTCTAGCATGTCAAAGGACTCGCCGAAGGAGAGGTGGGCAATGATGTCGGAGGTCATGAGCGTCCACCACTTCACCAAGTCGGCCGTGCCGTTGAGAGCGTTGGCCTTGATCCGCTCTACCGCTCTCTCGGCCTTATTTCGCACGACAGGATCCCAGTTCCGGCGCAGCGACGCGCTCGTGAACGCCCTGGCAAAGAGCTTGCGACGCTTTGCGTGCTTCTTCGGGTCGATCATGGCGAAGATGCCCGGCTCGGCGGCCGGATTGATCGACTTATACCACGGGCCCTTGAGAAAACCTGCGCCGATCTTGTGGATGGCAACGAAGCCCTCGGGGTCCGCGACGGCGACTTGTATCGGTGAGATGCGGACAACGGGGCCGTAGACTTGGTGAAGGGAGTGCACATAATACATCCGCCGACCGATAAGGGAGTAGAACTTGAGGACGTAGTGGGAGAAGCAAGTGTACCAAGGCCCCGGCACATGGCGGATCCGACACGTAAACCCGGTGACGATAATCTCACGGCCTGTCAACCAAGCGCAAGGGGAAATTATTCCAGAAATTGAAGCAAACTTACTCGGCCGAAAAAGATGGCCAAAAAAGCCAGTAGGCCGTATTCTACGACCATAAAGTCGAGGGTTGTCATTGAGAGTTGCACCAAGCGTGATGCTCGAGGCACTTGAAGAATTCTAGTTTCTCCCTGGTCGACTAAAACCTCTCTCAAAATGGCCGGCCAATCAGTCACTTTTGAATGCGAATGACAATCAAGTACGGAACCGTAAACGCCGGAAAAGACAGTGATGAATTCCATTGTCCATGGCAGCTCCCGGCTGTGCCACTCGGGAATCAGACAGACACGACCCGAACCGAACGCGGGGTAATGCGAGACCTTCCCGCGGCAAGTGTTAATGATAGTTTGGTATAGTATGACACTGACCGATCCGAGAGTGCAATTCCGATGGACGGGATGCCCACGGGTCACGAATTACCATAGTCTGGCACAATCCCAGTGGCAGGATGTCACCTACATGATCGGTTCCAAGCATGATGATACGACAACGGTACGAGGGAGGGTGTTGCAGAAGGATGCAAATTACGTGGCGGCAAGACAGAAACGGTGCTTGGGACGCGTTTCGATATGGATACCGCATTGCCTTCGTGACCCAGGGGGGATCCTGGGTTTATATGCTCCCTCACAAACGAGTCTCGAAAAGGAGAAATCGAGCAATTGCAGAGGCATTAGTGAAGAAACTAGACTGTCCATTACCTCACCGTGAAAGCGGGAGATTACTTGAAGACTCTGGAAACGTCAACTCAATACGCCATCATATCAATCCCCACCCTGCTGTCGTACGCCCTTTGGATGCTTGGCTACACTAGTAGACGGCGTTTCTTATCAACCGGCGCGGAGACCATCTATTGTGCGGCAATGAGTCGACTACCCATGCGCGGTAATTGGGACAAATAGACACTCTACGACGGGCACGGAAATAATTTGCAAAGTACGAATCCAGTGGCGAGAGGTTCAAGCTGTTGTGTCTTTCTAGTACATTGCCTACCATGCGTGCCGCCTCCACAACGCCCACGACGCTTGTGTTGATAGACATCAAAGAAGACTTCAAACATCTGACGCACTGGGACAACCCATGTAGCACGCTGTCCTTCGAGCACAACGTGAGGCCATTCTCAGTTCGTGCTGTGAATACAACAGTTCTGGTGATTCCGCTCTCGCGCCCGAGCGACGTCCGGTTCTCGTCATTCAGGTTCACCACCACTCTAACTCGCCCACATCGGCTCCTCACCCATCACATTACCTTGAGGGCTCCTCATGGCCCTCGGTCGCGCCGTTGCCGTTTGCAGCGCCGCTCATATCGGACCCCATCGTCACCAAGAACTTCAACAGCGGCTTCGTCGGCACGGCAATCGAGTCGACGCTGAGGTCCGCAGGCATTCGACAGTTCGTACTTGTTGGGCTGAGGACGGATCACTGCGTTAGCACCACGGCGAGGATGGCAGACAACCTCCAGGTCTTGGGAGACGACGGAGGACCCGACGCGAACGGAGAGGGCGTGCACGGTATCGTGCTAGTTCGTGATGCGACCGCGACGTACGAGAAGGGTGGGTTCGACGCCGAGACTCTATTCAAGGAACTTTTGGGTATGGGATCGCACCCTTGATGGAGGGGCAACTCTCACGTGATTTTAGCTAGCTAGCACGTGATCCTTATCAGCCCCACCTCTCTCTCTCTCTCTCTTATCGATAGGGAACCCCGATAAGACAAGCGGTAGCCACCGGCAGAATAATTGACATGCGCAATTCGAGCTTCGCAAAGTCGGCACTTCACAACGACCAAACTCACCCCTCCCCCCCAAAATCCACTCAGATGTTTGCTCTACGCCGCGCATGGGAAAAGCCTCTTCTCACACAACGCCTCCTCGTGCGGACGGCGGCTACCCGCGGCAAACCACCCCCTAAGCGGTTGAGCAAAGGGGTCCTCCAGACCAAAACGCCAACGGCCGAGAAACTCGCGAAGACGGGACTATGGTACACACCGGCCGAACTGGTGGCAGAAAACAGAGCTGCCAAGAAAGCACCGAAAGGAAAGGCCAAGGAAAAAACAAAGAGGCCGCTCGCCGACAAGGCCCGCGTCAACATTGTCAGCGAGGAGCTGTGCGGTGCGTATACAGCCAACCACCACCCCCCCCAAACTTACCGCCTCCTCCAACCCATGACCCTATCCTAGACAGACATGACGCAAACCGCGAGCATGCTGGCTAACTGAAAGGCATATCTGCAGATGATATCCTTAAATATATTGGCCCGACGCTCGAGCGCCACCGCGGCTGCGACCTCGTCGACATCAACCCCGGCGCCGGTGTCTGGAGTACCAAGCTCCATGACTTCCTCCAGCCGCGCTCCCACCTCCTCATGGAACCCGATGCAGACCTCTACCAGCCCTTCCTCGAACCCCTACTCCAGCGACCCAACACGCAGCTGTTGCCGCAATCCGGCTTGCTGTGGAAGGAGCTCAATGAGGCGCTAGCCAACATAGAGAACCAGACCCCGCGGCCGCGTGACCCCGCGGCCGTGCCTGAGCGCAACGACACCCTCCTCGTGACGGCCAACATTTCCTTCTACCCCAAGAAGCGCTACCGCGCCTTCGAATCGGTGACGCAGCTCATCCTCTACCAACTCATCAGTAGCATCCGCACCGGCACCCTCTTCCAGAGATACGGGCTCGTGCGCATGCTTGTCTGGACGGGCCCCGACGAGGAGCGCAGCTTCCTGGCCAAGAACGTCCAGGGCCGCAAGAAGTCCACGCTTGACGCCGAGACCGCGTGCGAGTGGCTCGCCGAGGTCGCCTGCCGGGATATGCCGCTCGACACCAAGGGCGACACCTGGTTCGTGCGCGATCGGTGGATCGACGTCGACAGCGCGCGGAATACGGAGGCCAGGATGAAGGCGAGCGGGATCACGATGCCCGAGGGCCGGAAACAGCAGATAACAAAGCAGCTCGGGGAGCAAGCCGCTGCGGGAAAAGGGCCGCAAGCAGGCGTAGAGTTGCCGCACCTGCACCGGCCGTACCTCGCAGAGATCAAGGAGCTGGCGCAGGCGTGCAGTGACGGCGCCCTTGACATAAAGCAGCAAAAACGCCTTTCGTACCTGCGACACCAGTCGAAGCGCCACGAGGAGCATGCCGCGAACTACCTGGACCTCCTGAAGGAGATGAAGGCGATTGCCCAGCTGCGCCAGAGCATCGGCGAAGGCGACGGCGACAAGGCGGCCGTCGAGGCCGAATTGGCGGCGCGCGACCGGGCGTGGAACGAAAAAGTCGGGGCGCTCGGCAAGAACTACCACATCGACTTCCGGCTCATCCGCGACAACCTGCACCTCTTCCAGCAGGACCCGCCGGGGCTGCTATGGGACCGGCGGCCGTACGAGCCGCTGGCGGTGCGGGCAGACGAGTTCTTCCCCAACGTCGAGTGCACGCTGCTCGACATCCAGCCCAAGGCGGTGCACCCGCTGCTCCTGCAGATGGGGCCCGGGACGTCACGGGCGGGCGACTATTTCGAGATGCTGCAGCGGTCGATGCTCGAGACCAGGGCCGAGCCGGTGAGCCGGTCCGTCGAGCGCCTCTGGCCCGGCGCGGCGGAGGGTATCCTGCCGCACTGCCCGAGCCTGCATGACCCGGCGCGGGGCGGGTCGCCGGCGACGGGCCACGGCGAGCTCTGCTCTCGGGTGCTCAGCGACAAGCAGTGGATGGAGCTGATCGAGGCCTTTATGGCGTGGCCCTTTCGGCCATCGTACCATGAGTTGATCGGGCGGCTGGCGGACAACGACGTCGAGAATGCGGACGACGACAGCGGGGCCAGCTCGGCCGAGGTCACCTTGTTATAGGGGAGAGCGGCGACGGGATGATATCTGGGGCGGCGGACGCGGGCAGCGCCCACGTCTGGCCCGCCCCGGCTAGAGTAAGGTGGCGTACTCTTGACGTGTAATATGTTATGTAAACCTGTACCATGTCTGTAATCTATGTACTCCGTATATACTGTATGTATAGTATAGCGTGTATCGTATGCACGAGACCTGCGACATCCATAAAGGATATAAGTTTGCAACTGTGCAAGACCTACCGCGTGCACGATTCGCGTTTAACTTGTGCCTATTCCATAAGATGGCTTGGCAGTGTAAGACTAGTGCTACCGCAACCCAGCCCATGCGAGGGCGGTGCACCAGAAGCGATGCGGTTGTGGTACTCCGTACACCATATTCAGTTTTCTGTCGAATTTGCATGCTGGCGGCCGGCCAGGGGAGGGGTGGTGACGGTCTCCTGTGGCGAGCCAGGCCGATTCGGGCCACCGACAGATGAGACCAACCTCGTTTCCGGGCGTCCCCTTGGACTCAAATTTGGGATCGGGAAGAATGGAATGGAACGGGATCGCTTTTGGGGGTGGGCGGACGGTGGGAGTTGTTGATGAATAAAGGTCCCGACCCAAGTCTCCCTCAAGCTGCGGGGGAGAGGCGTGGCTCCGGGATGCTTGGTTTGCAATATCATTATGGATAGAGACCTCTCGCAAACGATGCATCTTTAGCAATGGGGTGCGTCTTTTCGTCTTTTCCTAGACCGAGACCCGCCTGCGTCCACGTCGAACCCGGGGGTGCCGACGGGATACCGGGCTGCCCGTCCGCTGTCAAATGGTCGTTGCTTGAAGTTTGGGCTGCACGCTCAGCGCACGCCGTAGTAAACGTAGGTACCTACGTGTATTCGTAGCACGGTATGACATGCGGAATTGGGGGGCGGGAGTCAGCGCGTGGGTAAGCCTGTGTTGGCGGCCAAAGGGTGCCCTCTTCCCTGTCAAAGGAGGGAAAAAAGGGGAGACTAATCTATTTCGACCTTGGCATATGCGGTGACGAGCTCAGGGCAGGGGGCATGGGACGTGGTTGATCGACCTGACGAGACAGGGGATGGGTGTCCAAGGGAAGAGGGAGTGCAGAGAGAGAGAGAGAGACGCAAGCCTTGCCCTCGGGTTTCGAAAGAAGCACACTGGAGAAGATCTTCCCGGGCACACCCTCCCACCATGACGACAAACGCCACAGGGGAGGGAGGGGAGGGCAGAGGGCACGATGGGAACTGTGTCGTGGAAACATGCAAACGTGGCGAGCAGGGGGGAAGAGAAGGTCTACCTACCAGCTTTTGGGTATGATGATGGAGGAGATGCTTCCGAGACGTACGCAGTAGTGAGGGAAACCAGATGGACGAGGAACTGGATGTCGAGACGGACTCAATGCGGGATTGTCTCGGTTCATGTACCATGCGTAGCACACAGTGTCCGTAGGCGTGTACGAACACATACCAAGGTGGAAGTCCTCGCTGAAGAATCCAAAAGACCCAACTCCACACATTCCAGACATCAGTGCACATGCATACATACCTACACACAAAGATGGAGTCTGGAGTCCAAGTCCCGACACGGCACGTCTTCCACGTGTGGTTTCGAGACGATGGGGACGCGATCAGCACACAGCCATCACCGGCCGTCCGCCGCCCGAGCTTGAGAGTGCCGGTATGCGTGAACACTACTATGTATGTTCGTACGGATACATGGTACAGAGTCCGGATAGTACGTAGTTGGCTGTATGTGGTATATGACGGGACGCAGTGTCAAACGGAAAAAGGGTGGAGGACGGCTCATCTGAATCTCGGCTGGGCGGCGCATCTCAATTGTGCGCAAGCGGGACGAACCCACCGTCTCTTCACCTCCAGGGAGAGGATGGAATTTCCCCACAGCCACGTAGGGCTTGACAGACAGCCAAGGAGGCGGCATGGGATGAGGTGAGCGCCCAATGGATGGATGGATGGACGGATGGACGGATGGATGTGAACACGGTGCATCTCACAGTGCCTGTCTTTTGCGAGCAGCTCGGAGTGAGTTGGCGTATCCTGCTGGAGCGGAGAGGCCACGTTGTCTGTTGCATGGTATCATGTTCGCGGAAGGACGTGATGATGCGAAAGCGACGATGCTGCAAATGATGCATGATGTTTGATTGCACGTGCGATACGAATACACAGTACATATGTAAGGGGAGAGTGAGTGAGGGAGGGAGGGAGAGACTTACTCATCTCATCCAAGGCTGACTCACTTGAGACTCACTCACTCAACTCACTCAAGAGTCAAGACTCGCTCACTCCAGACTACCCAGGTAACCAACACTCTTTCAAGATGCGTTCGGTGAAGACAAGCTCTGCCGAGATGAGACAACTTCACTGACGGGCCATTCGACGAGCAAGCACATGCACTAAACTAAACTCACCCCCTGCCTGTCAGTTGGAATTAAAGCGCTGGGCACGTCGAGGCCGAGCGCAGTCAGTCAGCCAGCCAGCCAGCAGCAGCATCCATCGTGAACCGCAAACTGCGAACCCCTTGTCTTAGCGCCGACCGGTACATAAGTATCACCTACCTACCTAGGTATCCGAGTAGATTAGGTAGGTAATAGTGTCAGGCTAGACTGCCCTGTTCCCCCGGTTGCGCGATTTAGCGTCGTGTCAGTGGCTTCTCTTGTGTCCTTGTCTCCCTTGTTTCGCCGTTTGACGTTTCTCCCATAATACTTCGTACTTTGTACTTGATAGCCCATTGCCATGCATGATGCTCTCGGCACAGGTTGATCTGGTTCTTCGCTCGGAACGGAGTTGTTTGTCAAGGACGAGATGACGGTTTGCAAATTTGTTACCGTCGGTGCTCGTTCTGCTTGACCCATCCAAATCATACCCGTCATCGACTCTCGTCCCGGCCAACTTGGACCAAACCCGGAGTCAAGCCCCCGGGTGACCGATTATACGGTATCCGTAGAGTGCGCGTCAAAGCATCGCGGACTTGCGTCGCTGCTCGATGCTCGATGCTCGACCGAACCGATCCGAAACCAGCCATCGACGCACCCAAGCCATTCCGGCGTCCCCTTGCCTGTCGTCCGAGTCCGCCCTCGACAGACAGACAGACAGACAAGGCCGCCCTCCCTTTTGAGGCGAAAGAAAGTCAGAGAGACACGGCCCAGCCCAGTCTGCAGGGAGCTTGACACTATTCGTCCAACTCTACGGATACCTAATCGACTCTGCCAGTGTAACTTGAACCTAGACAGCTGCGGCTACATACTAATCGTAAATTTAGTACATACTTAGTCTAGGCAGGTAGTTTACTAGGAGGTGTCCTGCATAAGGCCCTTCCTTGGAATCCCATCCCATCCCATCCCCCCCATGGCCACTTGAAACTGGCCTGGGCGCCCGCCTCTCCACCCAATCGCGCGGCCTTATCCCCATCCTCGTCGCAGTTGTGTGTTTGTGTGTGTGTGTGTGCGTGTGTGAGTGTGTGTAGTGTACACGTACGGATACCTACTGTACAAAGTGCATAGTGTCTGTCTGTCTGTCTGTCTGTCTGTCTGTCTGTCTGTGTGTATAACGCGTACATCGTAGTAGGTGCAACATAGGCAGTGTAGTAAACTACTAACCCAAAGTACCTCATGCTTGATGTACCAAGTAGCTCCATCCTAGCATCCATCCCATCACATCCCATCCCATCCCATATCCCTCCCACACCACCGCCAAATCCACATCTTCCGCTCATCCTCCTCGGATCAGCATATCCACGTCCGCCCATCCCACTTTGGCTCCTCTTCCTCCTCCTCCTCCTCCTCCTCCTCCTCCTCATTCTCCATTCCGACACCGTCGGCTCTATTCAGTGTGCGTACGCCACCGTCCTCGACCTCGAATCTCGAACCCGAACCTCGACCCCGAACCTCGACCATCCCTCGTCTGCATTGTCACCTCACCTGTCCAACCATCTCGCCGTCTTGTTCGAATTCAACCCCCGTCCCCCCGGGAAGGATCGCCCTGACCTCCGCACTGACAAGATCCCTTTTTCGACAGTCCCTCCTCCCCTCCCCCCCCCCGGACGAACGAGCCCTCCGCGCAGAGCCAAAGACGCCGATTTTCTGCTTCCCACCCACCCCTGTTCCTTCAGCTCGAGCTCATTTGTCCAACAACTCATTTTTCTTCAATGTCACTCCTCTGATTTACCCTCCCCTCATTCTCTTCCATTTATTTCCTTCGCTGTCTGTCCTTGTTCGACCTAATCCTCGGCGGCGCCAACCCACATCGACTTCGACCAGGCTCCATAGGCTCCATAGCGTGCAGTGCCGTTTGTCACCTCTCAGCATTGAGCATCGCCGACCGACCATCGCATTTCCGAGAACGTCCTTGTAGAACCTTGCCCCCCTCCTCTCTCTCCGCTCGAATACAATTCACGGCCGTTCTGCGCGCGCGTCGAAGCCGCACCCTTCGTCCGCTATTGTTCGCCGCAACCGGAATTGGCCTGGCTGAGCCGGCCGCCAGGTTCTTTCTCCCCTGCCCGTCCATCTCGAGCGCCTCTCTGCTTGCTTTCTTTCTCCCCGAGTCGACCACCGTTCGACGACCCCCCCGACGCCTCCCCTCTTGGCGACCGGTAGCCCGAGACCACGCGCCATGGTCAAGCTCATGACGCCCGCATTCCCGCCCCGGCGGCCCTCGAGCTTGCTGCGCTACGCCGCCGTCGTCATCTTCGTCATCGCCCTCTTCTACTACTTCGACCCCCGATACCCGAGGGAGCCCTCGACGCGGCTGCAGTCTGACAAGCCCGAACATATACCCCAGAAAGAGAATCCCGTCCCACCAGCCCCTACCCAGGCCGACGGGTCCGAGAAGCCGGTTCCCCAACCCGAGTCGACTCCCATACCGCCGCCGGCACAAACCCACCATGATGCTGCTGCTGCCGCCGCCGCCGCTTCCGCCTCCGCCGCCGCCGCTAAGCCCGCGCATGAAGAGACAAAACCCGCCGACTGGTCGTCCAGGAAGCAGCATCCCATCGACACGCTGATCAAGGAGGCCGGCGAGACGTTCGACGAGTTGCTCAAGAGGGAGTCCAAGACGCTGACGGACGCCGCCAAGGCCTACCGCGAGCGCCGCGGTCGCCACCCGCCCCCGGGCTTCGACGCCTGGTTCCGGTTCGCCCAGGAACGCGGCGCCGTCATCGTCGAGGACTTCTTTGACCAGATCTACCACGACCTCCGCCCCTTCTGGGGCGTCGAGCCCGCCCGCATTCGCAAGGAGGCGGCGGAGTGGGAGATGGTCATCCAGGTCCGCAAGGGCCGCGCCTCCCGCGAGAGCGACTGGTTCTGGACCGTTCACTGGACCGACATGATCAAGACCATCGAGCACCTGCTGCCCGACATGGACATCCCCCTGAACCCCATGGACGAGCCGCGCATGGTCGTGCCCTTCGAGGACATGGAGCAGCACCTGAAGAACGCCGAGCTCGCCCGGGCCCAAGGCATGCCCGACCCGACGCGGGTCGTGAATAAGTTTCAGACGCTGCCCAAGAACAAGAAGGAACTCGACCGCAACGTCAAGGTGCAGAAGAAGCACTGGGACAAAGTAACGAGTATGCTGCAGCCCTTCCTGTTCCTTCTCCTCCCCAGTCCACAAACGTGAACCCGACTTCTGACGCGCACTCGCAGAACAGTTCTGGCTCATCGCCCGCCGCGGGTGCCCCCCCGATAGCCCGGCCCGGCTGGCCAAGACGCAGACGGCGTTCGACCACCCGCCGACCATCTCGACAAAGTACGCCGCGGCGCACATGCGCGACGGCTTCGTCGCCAACTACACGCTCTCGACGCAGCTCTGCCACCAGCCCGACCTGCAGGGCCTCAACGGCATCTTCATCGAGCCCCTCAGCACCTCGGCGACGCCCGTGCTCTTCCCCATGTTCGGCGGCTCCAAGCTGGCCGTCAACAACGAGATCCTCCTGCCGGCGGCCATGTACTGGACCAGCGAGGAGCGCTTCACCGGCGGCGGCGACCACGGCGGGCCCTGGGCCGAGAAGCGCGACGACGTCCTCTGGCGCGGCGTCGCCACGGGCGGCCGCAACCGCGCGTCCAACTGGCAGGGCTTCCAGCGGCACCGCTTCGTCGCCATGAACAACGGGACCAAGGTCAAGGCGGCCGAGTGGGGCGCGGCCGAGCCCGTCAACTTTGCGCTGCCCGACAGCCGGCTGTACGACGTGGCGGCGCGGGCGGCGGGCGCGCTGGGCGACTGGGTGCGGTCGTGGGCCGACGTCGGCTTCACGGACCTCATGTGCGAGCCGCGGAACGAGGTCGACGGCGGCAGGTGCAACTACACGAGCCCGCACTTCGACCTCGTCGACGGCGTCAAGGTCTCGGAGATGTACGACGCAAAGTACCTGCCGGACGTCGACGGCAACAGCTTCTCGGGGCGGTACCTCGCCTTCCTCGGCAGCACGAGCCTGCCGATCAAGGCGACGCTCTGGCGCGAGTGGCACGACAGCCGGCTCGTGGCGTGGAAGCACTTTGTGCCGATGGACAGCCGGTTCGGCGACTACTACGGCATCATGGACTACTTCCTGGGGTACGGCGCCGAGCGGCCCGGCCACGACGCCGAGGCGGAGCGCATCGCGGCCGACGGCAAGGCGTGGACCGAGAGGGCGCTGCGCCGCGAGGACATGCAGATCTACACGCTGCGGCTGCTGCTCGAGTACGCGCGCGTGACGGACGAGAGGAGGGAGAAGATGGGCTGGGTGGACGACCTGCTGGCGGAGAAGAAGTCGACGTGATTTTGACGACAACAAAAGGGTATGTCAACTCGGCGGCCAAAGAGTACTACTGTGAGAATCCCGGGGCTGGGCGAGGGGCGACAGGCGTTATAGGAGTCGAAGGTGGGAGTACCACAAGGTTCTTGTTCTCTTTTTTTTCGTGCGCGTGCGAAGGGTTCTCAATTCTTTTTTTATATTTTTAAACGTTATACCATTGGGCTCTTGAACTGGGAGGGGACAAAAAGGTAGAGAACACGGGACATTATCCTCGTCGTCATCGTCATCATCATCATCATCATCAATACCATAGGTACACTGTACAACAATCGAACAGCAACTTCCAGCCGTGTCTAGCTCGGCATGCGAGGCCAACGCGGGCCCGCGGCCGAGTGAATTACCAGGAGGGAGGATGCGATGTGAGGTTGGCGCGGGTTTCGACAGACAATATTATTGCACATTGGGACGAAACATGAGAAGACACCATTCTTGTTCACACGTTTCTTGTCGGGTCGTCACGGCCCATCGAATTCACTCGGAGCACCACCATCCGCGACACGCCCGTGGGGCACATGGTCGGCCCCGAGCGGCTTTGGGCGGCCCGTTCCTCGGTCCTGGCGGAGGCTTCTCCCGAGAGAAGCCGGTGGTTGTCGGGGGTTCGGGGGGGGGGCCAAGCGTCTCCCTCCCCCCCTCCCCCTTCCATGTCGTGGTCACGATCCCGGGGTGGTTTTCCTTGGCTTCGTGACCATTCCTTCGCATGCCGAGCGAGGTCATCAGACGGATGCGAGGCGGCACGAGTCAAGAGGTCGAGAGAAGGCCTCGGGGGGCGAGGAGGTTTGTTTTACGTAAAGCCAGGGAGAGCCCTTGCTCGTCAAAGTCTGTGTTGAGCAGAGGGGGAAGGTCCTCGCCGTAGTGTTTCTGATCTGGTTTTTTTTTTCGGGTTTTTTTTTTCAAGTATACCAGTACGTTGGCCATGTGGTAGTGTACTCAACCCGGCTTGCGACGGGAGAAGAGAAGAAGGTCGGCGAGGGAGGGGGGGGGTCATGTCATGTCATGTCATGTCATGGGATCTGCTGCTCCCGATGGCCAATTGATAATAGAAACCGAATTGGAAACGCGAGTGGTCCAGGATTGTTGTGTGAGTGGTCGGTCGATGGCACTTCGCGATGGGGGTTGGTCTTTGTCTAGTCAGTTCCGGGAGAATCTGATGTAAGAGAGGTGAGAAAGTCATGGTGGAGCGGCCCGACAGCTAGCGGCACACACGTCCACCCTTGGCAGGCAGGCAGGCAGACAGGCAGGCAGGCACCACCGTGGGCCGCTGTGCAGGTAAGCGATGACCTAAGCTGACCCGCAGCGGGAGAAAGGACCGAACCTTGAAAAATCGACACCTCGGAAGTCCAAAATGACCGAGACAACATAAACGAGAGAAGAGAGGCCATGACGGAGGGAAGGAGGGAAGGAGGGAGGGAAGGAAAGAAGGGGGGTAAGCTAAGCTTCCCCCCCCTTCATCCTCCTGAAAAGCAAGAGAGAGAAAGAGAAAGAAGAAGAAGAAAAAAAGATTGTCGCTCAAACCGAAGCGTAATCGAATTCCCCCCTTCTTCGCGTCGCCCTGCCATTAGGGAATATCGGAGGGGGGGGATACGGGCGCCCTTTAAATAATGCCTCGCGGAGCCCACCAACACCTGCCGTTAAGTGGCACAGCTCCGACGGCGCCAGACCCCTAAGTGCAGGTGGTCCAGCGGGGGGGATCCACGCCGACGGCGCGCGTCGGGCCCGCTGATGCGCTGGTGCAGCCCGTGTTCCCCTAAGTGCAGGTCTACCCGCGATGGACACTTTGCGGCTTTTCGCCCAAGGTTCTGTTCCGCACCCAGGTAGGTAGGTACCTACCTAAGGTAGGTAGGTAAGATGGTACCTAGGTAGGTTAGATGGGTATGGTACCAGGGTACTTGTCTGCAAAGGGCTGGAGCGCTGGCGTCATGGCCCCTCAGCATAGGTAGGTAGGTACTGTTTGTGCGTCGTCGCTGCAGAAAAGTACATGAGGGGCAGTAAGTGCTCCGCCAGGAGGTAGGTACCTACCATATATTGACGCATGTACCTACTGACTGTACCGCTACCCGTGATAACGCACTAGAGGAGACAAGAAGAGATACCTACCTACCCCGCCATCCATCCATCCATCCCACCACCGCCGCCGCACAGCTTCCGGCCTGCCACTTGCGCGTCTGGAATCTGGAATGCATGGAATGCGCGTATCGACGGAACGAGAGAAGCCATCCTCTGCCATCCTCCGCAACCGAGTCAGCCCCGGCCTCACTCACGGGTCCTGTCGGTAAAATCCATCCTTCCGTCCATCCTTCCATCCTTCCGTCGGTCATCATCCCAGCGTCTCCGAACTAACACCTGTACGAGGTAACGCGCTTCGAACCACATAACCTTGATCGCCCACCCCGGCTTCCTTTCCTCTTCTTCCTTGTCCTTGCTCTTCTTCATCTACTCCTCCTCCTCCTCCTCCTCCTCCTTCTTCTCCTCTCTTCATCTTCCGCTTCTCCTTCTGCTTCTTCCCCTTCGTCTTCCTCTTCTTCTCCTTCGCTGCCATTCTTCTTCTCAATACCTCTTCCCTCTTCATCCAGAGCCCAAGTCAGCTCTCAGTTCTCGGTTACACCACCACCACTACCACCAGTCAGCACCCCAGCCAGCGGCGCATCGCCACCATGCACACGTCAATGGTCAAGTCCAAGTTCCTCAGCAACCCCGAGGACCTCGGCGTCGTGGCCGTCGGCTTCTCCGGCGGGCAGGTGAGCTCCCTCCCCCCACCCTCTCCCGCTCGCGAGCTCGCTTCTCCGTCCCCCCTGGTTGCGACATGACTGACGACGGTCGACTGCAGTGCAAGCCGGGCGTCGATGCCGCCCCCAAGGCCCTCATCGAGTCGGGCCTGCTCACCCAGCTCCGCGACGAGCTCGGCTACCGGCTGCACGGCCACGACGAGGTGCACCTATACACGGACCTCGTGCCGGCCGATGACCCCCCATACCGCAACATGAAGAACCCGCGCTCCGTGTCGGCCGTGACGGAGCGCATCGCCGACCAGGTCTACCAGCAGTCGCGCCTCGGCCGCCTGACCCTCACCCTCGGCGGCGACCACAGCATCGCCATCGGCACCATCGCCGGCTCCGCCCGCGCCACCCGCGAGCGCCTCGGCCGCGAGATCGCCGTCATCTGGGTCGACGCCCACGCCGACATCAACACCCCCGAGACGAGCGGCAGCGGCAACGTCCACGGCATGCCCGTCGCCTTCCTCACCGGCCTCGCCAAGGAGGACCGCCCAGATTACTTTGGCTGGCTGCGCGACGAGCACCGCCTGAGCCTCAAGAAGCTCGTCTACATTGGCCTGCGCGACGTCGATCCGGGCGAGAAGCGCATCCTGCGCGAAAACGGCATCAAGGCTTTTAGCATGTTTGACATTGACCGGTAGGTTGCCTCCCTGTCCACCCCCTCCATCCCTCCTCTCCTCTCCTCCGGGAAGTGTGGGTTTTTCCCGCGCATTTCTTTCCCATGACCTAACGTGAACCCGCCAGGTACGGCATCGGCCGCGTCATGGAGATGGCGCTGGCGCACATTGGCAGCGACACGCCGATCCACCTGTCGTTCGACGTGGACGCCCTGGACCCGATGTGGGCGCCGTCGACGGGGACGCCGGTGCGCGGGGGCCTGACGTTGCGCGAGGGCGACTACATCTGCGAGTGCGTGCACGAGACGGGCAGCCTCGTGGCGCTGGACCTCGTCGAGGTCAACCCGTCGCTGGCGGCCGACCAGGAGGGCGCCGCGTCGGAGACGGTGCGCGCGGGCTGCTCGTTGGTGCGCTGCGCCCTGGGCGAGTCGTTGCTGTGATGGGCGGCTGTCGGCGACGCGACGGACCGACCGGCATTGATCTGATGAGGGCGACGTTGAGAGAACAAGAGCAGATGCGGAGATTCCCGCAAAGACGGCAAATCCATACAGACAGATACCCACGCACGGGGTCTGGGAGACGGAGACGGAGAGGGAGTCGGAGGCAGGGTTCGATTCGGCGCACATATGGTTCGGGACTGCATAGGGAACGGCCGTGGATAGAGGCTCGGTTATGTTTCAGAGAAAGGACGGCTGCCCGGCTTATAAACGAATAACACCAGAGCAATGTTCCTTTTTTACACAATGCTGTGCTGCCGGTTCTCGGACGGATGCTCGTGTTATGCAACGTGCTGGTTCTGCATGTCTACCTACATGATACAGGGTTCTGCGTGTCTACATTGGTATTCATACCTACCTGCCTACCTAGTAAACTACCTTGTGTCGTGTCTTGTAAATCTACAAATACGCGTACCCGTCCGTCTGTATACATGTTTGTGTGCACGTCTGTAAGGCAGGGCTGACAGACTGGCTTGGTTACTTGTCACCGACAGCTGTTGGCAAGGAGCGGTGACGGAAGACGGCGGGCGCGGGTGCGTTCCGGTGGTGGAGAAGAAAGGAAGGGAAGGAGGGGAATAAAAGAGGAGCGAAGGACGGAGGGAAGGACGGAGGGAAGGACGGGGGGAAGGACGGAGGGAGGAAGGAGGGAGGAAGGAGGAAGGAAGGAGGAAGGAAGGAGGAAGGAGGAAGGAAGCAAGAAGGGAGAAAAGGTCGGCCGAGTCACCGGAGTCCGGAGCGGGGCGGATGTGCCTGACAGCTGCGGGAAGGGAAGGGAAGGCGCAGGCCCACTGCAGGTCCTCCGCGCTGGGAGGAAGGAGGCACGACGAGCAAGTCGCTGTTGCCGTTACTGTCTGCTGCCAATC